>NIVC01004425.1:0-46520 GCA_002269645.1 Macrostomum lignano
TCTACTCTGTTTTCTATCATCTCATCTCTCTTCTCTTTTTCATTCTTCTCTTTACTCTCTTCTCTGACTGATTGAAGATGCCAAATCCATCAAGATCCTCTCCGCGAAGCAGAAATCCTGTCCGTGCAACTGAAAACCATCGAAATCCTCTCCGTGAAACTGGACTCCTTCGAATCCTCTCCTTGAAACTTAAATCCATCAAAATCGTCTCCATAAAACAGAAATCAATCATAAATTATCTCCGCGAAACAGAAATCCTCTCCGTGAAGCTGAACATCATCGAAATCCTCTCCGTGAAACTGAACACCTTCGAAATCCTCTCCGTAAACTGAACACCTTCGAAATCCTCTCCTTGAAACTTAAATCTATCAAAATCGTCTCCATAAAAGCAGAAATCAATCATAAATTTAACTCCGCGAAACAGAAATCCTCTCCGTGAAGCTGAACATCATCAAAATCCTCTCCGTGAAACTGAGCACCATCGAAATCCTCTCCACGAAACAGAAATCCTCTTTGTCAAAATTAAAACATTGAAATCGTCTCCGCTAAACTGGACTCAATCAATTTTTTCCGTCAAACAACTCAACTCTCCGGATTCATTGGTTAGGGTTAGGGTTAGGGTTAGAACTACGCACAGCTTCGTGTTAAAGCACTGATAAACTATTGAACTAATTGAATCGATTCATTGCGCAACCGATTTCACAGTCAGTCAGTATCAGTCTCAGTTAAAGTTAACAAAACATTGCGCAATCTAAATCAACCCTCCAATACAAAGCAACTGACCCCTTCCTATACACAGCGCCAGTTGGAAGTCGAAACCCCCAACTTTATCTCTCACCTCTCGCCAAAATGAGTACAATCTTTGCAGAAAGTTTAAAGTATGGAAATAGTTTTTGCAATGCAGAGCTTTTAGTTTTCATATTTGAAGCAAACAATTTATATCCCTGAAATCAGCTTTGCAAGTTCTTTCCAGCAATATAAATTTTTTCTCTCAAAGTTAAAAACTCGAGCAACAGTTTGCGTTGAAACTTTCTGATTTAAAGCATTGAAATATCGATTGTACGTTCACTGCCTGCTAAAGAGGCCCGCAAGTTTATGCATTGAATTTCAACGTTCAACAAAATCACAGGGCTGCCTATTGAAAATTAGAACACAAATCTTTGCGCAATTGTCTATACAGTCAGCCAGTGAGCCAGGGTCCGATTGTACACAGGCAGCCATTTAGAACGCCCATCCCCCCACTGGAGAGAAAATACACTGCAGAGATAGGGAAAAGTTGTGGCGCAATCACTTGAAATTCATGCAAATTTTCAGCTCCAAGCAGAAAGAGGGGACAATTAAGATTATCAAAGGTCAAGACCGCCGTTTTCTGCTTTTTTGAGGATTTTAGAAATTAAAATTTCAGAATTAAAATAGCCTATAGCCGACCTCGGATAATTTCCATCTTCCCATATAAGTTTCAACGCTGAGTTGGCACTATTCAAGGAGGAGTTGTCGAAATGACAGACAGACAGACAGACAGACAGACAAACAACGCGTGAACTTTAGTATATGTAGATAGATAGATAGATAGATAGATAGATAGATAGATAGATAGATAGACGATGGGAGAAAGGGGAAGAACTCCCATCACCGGAATTCCATTCCCTGAACTCCATCAGCTAAACTCAACTCTCAGAATTCATTGGTTAGGGTTAGGGTTAGAGCTACACACAGCAGCGGGTTGAAAGGCCAATAAAATATTGAACTAATTGAATCAATTGATTGCGCAACCGATTTCTCAGGCAGTCAGTATAAAGTTAGCAAAAAGATTGCGCAATCTATTGTAAATCAACTCTCCAATACACAGCGACCGACCCCCTCCAATACTCAGTGGCAGTTAGAAGATGAAACCAACCCCCGGAACCCCATGAACCCCTAAAATGAATAAAATCTTTGCCGACAGTAAAAAGTATGAAAAACTTTTTCCATTGCTCCGCCTTAATTTTTCTACTTAAAGCAAACAATTTTTATACCCGAACTCAGCGTTGCAAGCTTTTTCAGCAATATAAGTCTCTCCTCTCAAAGTTTAATACTCAAAGAGAATTTAGCGTTTGAAAGTTCCCGTTTTAAAGCATTGAAATATCGAGTGTACGTTCACTACTGCCTGCTGGCACAAATAATAAAACAAATTGATGGCGCAATTCATTTCTCCGTCAGTCAGTATCAGTCTCAGTTAAAATTATTACGCAAACTAAATCAACCCTCCAATGCTCAGAGGCTGACCCCTTGCAATACGCAGTGGCGTTAGAAATTGAACCCCCCCCAACTGTTGGGGGTCGGTCGAACCCACATTCCAAAAAATGAGTACACTCTTTGCAGAAAGTTAAAAGTATGGAAATAGTTTTTTCAATGCTGTGCTTTTTCTTTTCATATTTAAAGCAAACAATTATATCCCTGAAATCAGCTTTGCAAGTTCTTTCCAGCAATATTAATTTTTTCTCTCAAAGTTAAAACTTGAGCAACAGTTAGCGTTTGAAACTTTCTGATTTAAAGTATTGAAATATCAATTGTACGTTCACTGCCTGCTAAAGAGGCCCGCAAGTTTATGCATTGAATTTCAAGTTCAACAAATCACAGGGCTGCCTATTGAAAATTAGAACACAAATCTTGCGCAATTGTCTATACAGTCAGCCAGTGAGCCAGGGTCCGATTGTACACAGGCAGCCATTAGAACGCCGCATCCCCCCACTGGAGAGAAAATACACTGCAGAGATAGGGAAAAGTTGTGGCGCAATCACTTGAAATTCATGCAAATTTTCAGCTCCAAGCAGAAAGAGGGGACAATTAAGATTATCAAAGGTCAAGACCGCCGTTTTCTGCTTTTTTGAGGATCTTAGAAATTAAAATTTCAGAATTAAAATAGCCTATAGCCGACCTCGGATAATTTCCAATCTTCCCATATAAGTTTCAACGCTGAGTTGGCACTATTCAAGGAGGAGTTGTCGAAATGACAGACAGACAGACAGACAAACAACACGTCAACTTTAGTATATAGACGAGTGGAACTCCTCCTTCGGAGAGAAAGGGGAAGAACTCCCATCACCGGAATTCCATTCCCTGAAATCCATCAGCTGAAACTCCACTTGAACCCATCTTCCAAATCGTCTCCAAATTCTTTACAAAATCTTTGAAAGACCATAGCTCAAAGACTCTCACGTCTCTCATATCTCCTCTCTCTTCTATTCGCTATTATCGTGACTCTCTTCTCTCTCCTCTCTCTCATCTCATCTCTACCCGTACTCCCTTATTTATGTTTTATCCCTCGTCTTTCGTCTGTACCCTCTCCTGTCTCTTGTCTCCTCTCTTCTCTCATATCTCTCCTCTTCACTTCTGTCTCCTGTCTTCTCTCTTCTCTCTTATCTCTCCCTCTTCTCTCCTCTTTATATGTCATCCCTATTCACTTATCTATCGTCTCTCTTAACCCTCTCTCTCTTCTCTTTTCTTTCCTCTCTGCTCTCATTTCTCATATCTCATATACGCTCTCACACTCCACTTACTTGTCTCCAATCTTTCTTTCCTCCTTTCCACTTTTCCCTGTCTCTTCTCTTCTCTCTTTTCTATCCTCTCCATTCTCTCTTTTCTCCTCCCCTTGCTCCTTTTATCTCTCCCTCTCTTCTCTAATCTCTTCTCTCTTCTCTCTTATGTTCTCACTCATCTCTTTTTATCGCATCTCTCATCTCTCCTCTCCTCACTACTTTCCTCTCTTAACTCTCTTATCTATTTCATCTCTCTCCTCTCTCCTCTTTCTCTTCTCCTCTCGCTTCTTCTCTCGCTTCTCTCTCTCTATCTCTCCTCTCATCTCTACTACCGTATTTATATCTTCTAACTGGTCCTTCGTCTCTACTCTCCTTTCTCCTTTCTCCCCTCTTTTCTCCTTTCTTGTCTCTCCTGTCTCTCCCTCCTTCTCATCCCTCATCCCCTCATCTCACTCTTTCTTTCTCCTCTACTCTCCCTCTCTTCTATTTTCTCTGTACGCTCTTATCCTAATCTATTTTCTCTCCTCTCTCCTCTTTTCTACTCTCTCCCTCTTCGTTCCCGCCTAAATCCCCTCTTCTCTCCAATCTGTCATGTCTAATATCTCCACTTATTTCTACTCTGTTTTCTATCATCTCATCTCTCTTCTGCTTTCATTCTTCTCTTTACTCTTTTCTCTGACTGATTGAAGATGCCAAATCCATCAAGATCCTCTCCGCGAAGCAGAAATCCTGTCCGTGCAACTGAAAACCATCGAAATTCTCTCTTTTAAACTGGACTCAATCGAAATTTTCTCCGTCAAAAAAATAAATATCAGGATTCATTGGTTAGGGTTATTGTTAGGGTTAGGGTTAGGGTTAAAGCTACACAGCTGCGTGTTCAAATAAAAATTGAACCAATTGAATCAATTGATTGCGCAACCGATTTCTCAGTCAGTCAGTATCAGTCTCAGTTAAAGTTAACAAAAAGATTGCGCAATCTAAATCAACCCTCCAGTACACAGAGACCGACCTCTTTTCAATACGCAGTAGCAGTTAGAAATTGAACGCCGAACTGTTGGGGGCATTGAACCAAAAAATGAGTACAATCTTTGCATAAAGCTAAAAGTATGGAAATAGTTTTTTTGATGCTGCTCTTTTAGTCTTTACATTTATAGCAAACAATTTATATCCTCGAACTCAGCGTTGCAAGATCTTTTCAGCAGTATAAGTCTCTTCTCTTAAAGTTTAGAACTCGAAGAGCAGTTAGCGTTTGAAAGTTTCCGTTTTAAAGCATTAAAATATCGAGTGTACGTTCACTGCCTGCCAAAGAGGCTCGCAAGTTGATTCATTCATTACACAGGCCGCCTATTACACAGGGCAGCCTATTGAAAGGCACAGATAATAAAACAAATTGATGGCGCAACCGATTTCACAGTCAGTCAGTATCAGTCTCAGTTAAAGTTAAGAAAAACATTGCGCAATCTAAATCAACCCTCCAATACACAGCGCCCGACCGCCTTCCACTACGCAGTGGCAATTAGCAATTGAACCCCCCAAATTTATCTCTGACCTATCGCAAAAATAAGTACAATCTTTGCAGCAAGTTAAAAGTAAAAGTAATAAAATCGTTTTTTGAATGCTGTGCTTTTAATTTTTACAGTTAAAGCAAACAACTTATATCCCTGAACTCAGCGTTGCAAGATCTTTCCAGCAATATAAGTCTCTCCTCTCAAAGTTCAAAAATCGAGCAACAGTTAGCATTTGAAACTTTCTGATTTAAAGCATTGAAATATCGAGTGTACGTTCACTGCCTGCTAGAGAGGCTCGCAAATTGATGCATTGAATTTCACTGTCCGCCAGTTAGCTAGGGTCCAAGTGTACACACGCCGCCACTGAGAACGCTCCTATCCCCCCACTGGAGAGAAAAACACTGCCAAGTTAGCAAAATTTTATGGCGCAATCACTTAAAATTCATGCAGATTTTCAGCTCCAAGCAGAAAGAGGGGACAATTAAGATTATCAAAGGTCAAGACCGCCGTTTTCTGCTTTTTTGAGGATCTTAGAAATTAAAATTTCAGAATTAAAATAGCCTATAGCCGACCTCGGATAATTTCCAATCTTCCCATATAAGTTTCAACGCTGAGTTGCCGCTATTCAAGGAGGAGTTGTCGAAATGACACACAGACAGACAAACAACACGTCAACTTTAGTATATACGAGTGGAACTCCTCCTTCGGAGGAGAAAGGGAAGAACTCCATCACCGGAATTCCATTCCTGAAATATCCATCAACTGACATTCCATGTCTTGAACCCTATCTTCAAATCGTCTCCAAATTCTTTACAAAACCTTTCAAAGACCATAGCTCAAAGACTCTCATGTTCTCATATCTCCTCTCTCCTCTCTTCACTGATATCGTGACTCTCTTCTCTCTCCTCTCTCATCTCATCTCTACCCCTACTCCCTTATTTGTCTCTTCTCCCTCGTCTTTCGTCTGTACCCTCTCTGTCTCCTGTCTCCTGTCTCTTATCTCTCCCTCTTCTCTCCTCTCCCGTATGTCATCTCTAATCTCTCCTCTCTCATATCTACTCTCTTTTCTCTCCCATTGGAAGAACTCCTATCACCAGAATTCAATTCCCTGAACTTCATTAGCTGAATTCCATGACCCGAGTTCCATCATCCAAGTCCTCTCCGAAGACAAAAGATCCTCTCCGTGAAACTGGACTCAATCGAAATTTACTTCGTCAGACAGAACTCAACTCTCAGGATTCAGTGGCTAGGGTTAGGGTTAGGGTTAGAGTTACACACAGCTGCGTGTTGAAAGGCACCAATAATAAAAAATTGAACTATTTAAAGCAACAGATTGAGCAATCGATTTCTCAGTCAGCCAGTATCAGTCTCAGTTCAAAGTTAGCAAAATGATTGCGCAATTTAAATCAACCATCCAATACACAGCGACCGCCCCCTTCCAATACGCAGTGGCAAGTAGACGTTGAACCCCCCAACTTTATCTCTGACCTGTCGCAAAAATAAGTACAATCTTTGCAAAAGTATGGAAATCGTTTTTTGAATGCTGTATTTTAGTTATTATCATATTTAAAGCAAACAACTTATATCCCCGAACTCAGCGCTGCAAGCTCTTTCCAGCAATAAAAGTCTCGTCTCTCAAAGTTCAAGAATCGAGCAACAGTTAGCGTTTGAAACTTTCTGATTTAAAGCATTGAAATATCGAGTGTACGTTCACTGCCTGCAGCAGAGGGAGGCTCGCAAGTTTATTCATTGAATTTAACTGTCCAAAACTACACAGGGCAGCCTATTGAAAATCAGAACACAATTCGTTGCGCAATTGTCTATCTATACAATCAGCCAGTGAGCTAGGGTCGATTGTACACACGCAGCCACTGAGAATGCGACCATCCCCCCACTGGAGAGAAAATACACTGTAGAGATAGGAGACAGTTGTGGCGCAATCACTCAAATTCATGCAAATTTTCAGCTCCAAGCAGAAAGAGGGACAATTAAGATTATCAAAGGTCAAGACCACCGTTTTCTGCTTTTTTAGGGATCTTAAAATGTAAAATGCAATATTAAAATAGCCTAAAGCCATCCTCAGTAAATTTGCAGTTTTCCAATATAAGTTTCAACGCTGAGTTGCAAGTATTCTAGGAGGAGTTATGCAACAGACAAACAAACACACAAACATCGCACCAACTTTAGTATATACACGAGTGGAACTCCTCCTTCGGAGGAGAAAGGGGAAGAACTCCCATCACCGGAATTCCATTCCCTGAAATATCCATCAACTGAAATTCCATGTCTTGAACCCTATCTTCCAAATCGTCTCCAAATTCTTTACAAAACCTTTCAAAGACCATAGCTCAAAGACTCTCACGTCTCTCATATCTCCTCTCTCTTCTATTCGCTATTATCGTGACTCTCTTCTCTCTCCTCTCTCTCATCTCATCTCTACCCCTACTCCCTTATTTATCTCTTCTCCCTCGTCTTTCGTTTGTACCTTCTCCTGTCTCTTGTCTCCTCTCTTCTCTCATATCTCTCCTCTTCACTTCTGTCTCCTGTCTCCTCTCTTCTCTCTTCTCTCTTATCTCTCCCTCTTCTCTCCTTTCTCATATGTCATCTCTCCTTACTTATCTATCGTATCTCTTAACCCTCTCTCTCTTCTCTTTTCTCTCCTATCTGCTTCTCGTTTCTCAAATCTCATATACGCTCTCACGCTCTACTTTCTTGTCTCCCATCTTCCTTTCCTCCTTACCACTATCCCCTGTCTCTTCTCTTCTCTCTTTTCTATCCTCTCCATTCTCTCTTCTCTCCTCTCCTTTCTCCTTTCATCTTCTCCCCTCTCTTCTCTAATCTCTAATCTCTTCTCTCTTATGTTCTCACTCATCTCTTTTCTCATCGCTCCTCTCATCTCCTTTCTCATCGCATCTCTCATCTCTCCTCTCCACACTACTTTCCTCTCTTAACTCTCTCATCTCTGATCCTTCATCTCTCTCCTCTCTCGCCTGTCTCTTCTCCTCTTGCTTCTCGATGTCCTCTATCTCCTCTCATCTCTACTACCTTATTTATATCTTCTCCCTGGTCTTTGTCTTTACTCTCTCCTGTCTCCTTTCTCCCCTCTTTTCTCCTCTTTTCTCTCTCCTTTCTCCCCTCCTGTCTCATCTCTCATCCCTCATCTCATTCTTTCTTTCTCCTCTACTTCCCCTCTCTTCTATTTCCTCTGTACGCTCTTATCCCTCATCTATTCTCTCTCCTATCATCTCTCTTGTCTCCCTCTATCTCATATCTCCCCTCTCATCTCCTCTCTCCTCTTCTCTTCTCTCTCCTTCGTTCCCGCCTTACTCCCCTCTTCTCTCCCATCTGTCATGTCTAATCTCTCCACTCAATTATACTCTGTTTTCTATCATCTCATCTCTCTTCTCTTTTTATTCTTCTCTTTACTCTCTTCTCTGACTGATTGAAGATGCCAAATCCATCAAGATCCTCTCCGCGAAGCAGAAATCTTGTCTGTGCAACTGAAAACCATCGAAATCCTCTCCGTGAAACTGGACTCCTTCGAAATCCTCTCATTCTCTCAACTTAAATCCATCAAAATGGTCTCCATAAAACAGAAATCAATTATAAATTATCTCCGCGAAACAGAAATCCTCTCCGTGAAGCTGAACATCATCGAAATTCTCTCTTCGTGAAACTGAACATCATCGAAATCCTCTCTTCGTGAAACTGAACATCATCGAAATCCTCTCCACGAAACAGAAATCCTCTCCGTCAAAATTAAAACATTGAAATCGTCTCCGCTGAACTGGACTCAATCAGTTTTTTTCCGTCAAACAACTTAACTTTCCAGATTCATTGGTTAGGGTTAGGGTTAGGGTTAGGGTTAAAACTACGCACAGCTTCGTGTTAAAAGGCACTGATAAAAATATTGAACTAATTGAATCAATTCATTGCGCAACCGATTTCACAGTCAGTCAGTATCAGTCTCAGTTAAAGTTAACAAAAGCATTGCGCAATCTAAATCAACCCTCCAATACACAGCAGCAGTGAGAAGTTAAACCCTCCCCCCAACTTTATCTATTACGTCTCGCAAAACTGAGTACAATTTTTGCAGAAAGTTAAAAGTATGGAAATACTTTTTCAAATGCTGTGCTTTTTCTTTTCATATTTAAAGCAAACAACTTATATCCCCGAGCTCAGCGTTGCAAGATCTTTCCAGCAATATAAGTTTCTCCTCTCAAAGTTTAAAACTCGAGGAACAGTTAGCGTTTGAAACTGTCTGATTTATAGCATTGAAGTATCGAGTGTACGTTCACTGCCTGCTTGCAAGTTGATGCATTGAATTTCAATGTCCAACAAATACACAGGACTGCCCATTGAAAGGCAGGAAAACTTATCAGTAGCCATATCATTGCGCAATTATCTATAAAGTCAGCCAGTGAGCCAGGGTCCAAGTGTACACACGCAGCCACTGAGAACGCTCCCACCCCCCACTGGAAAGAAAATACACTACAGAGATAGGGAAAAGTTGTGGCGCAATCACTAAAAATTCATGCATTTTTCAGCTCCAAGCAGAAAGAGGGGACAATTAAGATTATCAAAGGTCAAGACCGCCGTTTTCTGCTTTTTTGAGGATCTTAGAAATTAAAATTTCAGAATTAAAATAGCCTATAGCCGACCTCGGATAATTTCCAATCTTCCCATATAAGTTTCAACGCTGAGTTGGCACTATTCAAGGAGGAGTTGTCGAAATGACAGACAGACAGACAAACAACACGTCAACTTTAGTATATATAGAGACGAGTGGAACTCCTCCTTCGGAGGAGAAAGGGGAAGAACTCCCATCACCGGAATTCTATTCCCTGAAATATCCATCAACTGAAATTCCATGTCTTTAACCCTATCTTCCAAATCGTCTCCAAATTCTTTACAAAATCTTTCAAAGACCATAGCTCAAAGACTCTTACGTCTCTCATATCTACTCTCTCCTCTCTTCGCTATTATCGTGACTCGCTTCTCTCTCCTCTCTCTCATCTCATCTCTACCCCTACTCTCTTATTTATCTCTACTCCCTTATTTATCTCTTCTCCCTCGTCTTTCGTCTGTACCCTATCCTGTCTACTCTCCTATCTTCTATCTTATCTCTCCCCTTTTCTCTCCTCTCTCATATCTAATCTCTAATCACTTATCTATCGTCTCCGCTCTACTTTCTCTCTTCTTTTTTCTCTCTTCTCTCTGCTCTCATTTCTCGTATCTCTTATACGCTCTCACCCTCTCCTTTCTTATCTCCCATCTTTCTTCCCTCCTTTCTACTGCATCACCTGTCTCCTCTCTTCTCTTTTCTCTCCTCTCCATTCTCTCTTCTCTACTCTCATCTCCCCTCATCTCTTCTCTAATCTCTAATCTCTTCTCTCTCTTATTTTCTCACTCATCTCTTTTCTCATTGCATCTCTCATCTCTCCTCTCTCTCTCTCCTCTCATCTGTACTATCTTTTTTATCTCTTCTCCCAGGTCTTTCAAATTTACTCTCTCCTGTCTCCTCTCTCCCCTCGTCTTTCCTCTCTCATATCTCTTCTCTACTCACTTATATATTCTCTCTCCTCTGCTCCCCTTTTACACTTTCCTATATGCTCTCACTCTCACCCTCCCCTTTCTTATCTGCTGTTTTTACACTCCTTTCTACCACCTGTCTCCTCTCGTTTCTCTCCTCTCTGCACTCTCATCTTTACCCTCTTCTTTCTCCTCACTACTTTCTTCTCTTAAATCTCTGATCTCTGATCTTTCATCTCTCTCCTCTCACCTCTCACCTCTCTCCTCTCTTTCCTCTCTTCTATTGCCTCTGTACGCTCTTGTCCCTCCTTTCTTCTCCATCCTGTCTCCTCTCTGCAATCTCATATCTCCTCTCTCATATCCTCTCCCTTCATCTCCTCTCTCCTCTTCTCTTCTCTCTCCTTCGTTCCCGCCTTACTTTCCTCTTCTCTCCCATCTGTCATGTCTAATCTCTCCACTCATTTCTACTCTGTTTTCTATCATCTCATCTCTCTTCTCTTTTCATTCTTCTCTTTACTCTCTTCTCTGACTGATTGAAGATGCCAAATCCATCAAGATCCTCTCCGCGAAGCAGAAATCCTGTCCGTGCAACTGAAAACCATCGAAATCCTCTCCGTGAAACTGGACTCCTTCGAAATCCTCTCCTTGAAACTTAAATCCATCAAAATCGTCTCCATAAAACAGAAATCAATCATAAATTATCTCCGCGAAACAAAATCCTCTCCGTGAAGCTGAACATCATCGAAATCCTCTCCGTGAAACTGAACACCTTCGAAATCCTCTCCGTGAAACTGAACACCTTCGAAATCCTCTCCTTGAAACTTAAATCTATCAAAATCGTCTCCATAAAGCAGAAATCAATCATAAATTTAACTCCGCGAAACAGAAATCCTCTCCGTGAAGCTGAACATCATCAAAATCCTCTCCGTGAAACTGAGCACCATCGAAATCCTCTCCACGAAACAGAAATCCTCTTTGTCAAAATTAAAACATTGAAATCGTCTCCGCTAAACTGGACTCAATCAATTTTTTCCGTCAAACAACTCAACTCTCCGGATTCATTGGTTAGGGTTAGGGTTAGGGTTAGAACTACGCACAGCTTCGTGTTAAAAGGCACTGATAAACTATTGAACTAATTGAATCGATTCATTGCGCAACCGATTTCACAGTCAGTCAGTATCAGTCTCAGTTAAAGTTAACAAAAACATTGCGCAATCTAAATCAACCCTCCAATACAAAGCAACTGACCCCCTTCCTATACACAGCGCCAGTTGGAAGTCGAAACCCCCAACTTTATCTCTCACCTCTCGCCAAAATGAGTACAATCTTTGCAGAAAGTTTAAAGTATGGAAATAGTTTTTGCAATGCAGAGCTTTTAGTTTTCATATTTGAAGCAAACAATTTATATCCCTGAAATCAGCTTTGCAAGTTCTTTCCAGCAATATAAATTTTTTCTCTCAAAGTTAAAAACTCGAGCAACAGTTTGCGTTTGAAACTTTCTGATTTAAAGCATTGAAATATCGATTGTACGTTCACTGCCTGCTAAAGAGGCCCGCAAGTTTATGCATTGAATTTCAACGTTCAACAAAATCACAGGGCTGCCTATTGAAAATTAGAACACAAATCTTTGCGCAATTGTCTATACAGTCAGCCAGTGAGCCAGGGTCCGATTGTACACAGGCAGCCATTTAGAACGCCCCATCCCCCCACTGGAGAGAAAATACACTGCAGAGATAGGGAAAAGTTGTGGCGCAATCACTTGAAATTCATGCAAATTTTCAGCTCCAAGCAGAAAGAGGGGACAATTAAGATTATCAAAGGTCAAGACCGCCGTTTTCTGCTTTTTTGAGGATTTTAGAAATTAAAATTTCAGAATTAAAATAGCCTATAGCCGACCTCGGATAATTTCCAATCTTCCCATATAAGTTTCAACGCTGAGTTGCCACTATTCAAGGAGGAGTTGTCGAAATGACAGACAGACACACAGACAGACAGACAAACAACGCGTCAACTTTAGTATATAGAGAGTGGAACTCCTCCTTCGGAGGAGAAAGGGGAAGAACTCCCATCACCGGAATTCCATTCCCTGAAATATCCATCAACTGAAATTGCATGTCTTGAACCCTATCTTCCAAATCTTCTCCAATTTTTTTGCAAAACCTTTCAAAGACCATAGCTCAAAGACTTTCATGTCTCTCATATCTCCTCTCTCCTATCTTCGCTATTATCGTGACTCTCTTCTCTCTCCTCTCTCTCATCTCATATCTACCCCTACTCACTTATTTATCTCTTCTCCCTCGTCTTTCGTCTGTACCCTCTTTTGTCTCTTGTCTTGCTTCTTCTCTCTTATCTCTCCCTCTTCTCTTCTCTCTCATATGTCATCTCTACTCACTTATCTATCGTCTCTCTTAACCCTCTCTCTCTCTTCCCTTTTCTCTCCTCTCTGCTCTCATTTCTCAAATCTTATATACGCTCTCACACTCTCACACACACTCTCTCTCACGCTCTTATCCCTCATCTATTCTCTCTCCTATCATCTCTCCTGTCTCCCTCTGCTATCTCATATCTCCCCTCTCATCTCCTCTCTCCTCTTCTCTTCTCTCTCCCTCTTCATTCTCGCCTTACTCTCCTATTTTCTCCCATATGTCATCTCTAATCTCTCCTCTCTCATATCTACTCTTTTCTATAATCTCTTTTCTCTTTTCTCTGACTGACTGAAGGTACCAAATCCTTCGAAATCCTCCGTCAAATAGAAATCCATCAAAATTCTCTCCGAGAAACAGAAATGTATCAAAATTTTCTTTGGGAAACTGAAAGCCATCAAAATCGTCTCTGTGAAACAGAACTTTATCAAATAATACATTATATCTACATGACAAAAATATTAAGTTTTTAGTTATATTTATTACATAAATTACATTGTCACAAAACACAATCCACAGCAACCGTTGAAGTCGATAAGCATTAGAAAGCTATGGTAGAGCATCGCAATACATGTTAAGATTGACATCGGAAATAATAGGGAAGGCGGAAATGCTACACCAAAAGCGAAGGGCAACGCATTCACTGACGAATGACCAAAAAAGTGACTGACAGGCATGACCGAGAAAGATTACAAAAAGAGAAAGTGCGACTTCCTGGGAACCCTACTACAGAAGCAGGAGCTATAATTTTATCTTCTAATAAATCGTTTACATCGTAGAAACTAATAATTCTGAATTAATTTTACCATGTTTGATTAAACTAACTAAACTAAATAGCTATTAAATAGTATGGTTACATGTGGTCGCAAAAAAGAAAGAAAACAGAAAGTCAGTTCAGTTCGCCGCAGCCGGGTCCTCCTTGGGCGCCGCCGCAGACTCCTCAGCCAGGGTATCGCTCTTGTCGGGCTCGTCCTGGCTGTGGGGTCGCTTGGCTGGTGGTTCCAAATTGAGCTCGACGGTTGCGAACAGAACTTGCTCCTGCTCTTGCACCAGGGCTTCCAGTCGCTCGCACTCTCTCTTCTTGCGCTCCAGCTCAGCCTCGGTGTCTGTCAGTCGCTTCTTGTAGTCGTCCAGTTGCTGCCTTTGCTCAGCCACGACTTCGGCGAGTGATGCCTTGCTCTTCGATTCGTGTTGTAGTGTCTCGTGGTCCTCCTGAATTATTTCCGATGTCAATCTTAAGAATGTATTGAAGTGCTGCTCCATGGCTTTCTTCTGCTTGTCGAATTTCTCCAGGTTGCTGCCGGATTGTGTTGTGTGATGAGCCATAAGTTAATTAAGTTAGGTATGTAAATAGAGTAAATTAAGAAAAAAATTTGGACGTTATTTTGGGAACAGATATTTTTTCAGATGAATGGCTGCTGTCACATTTATCGGGCTAGATTTGCACAGAACTGGTTTAGAACTGGTTGGGGTAGCCAGCTAAAGGTTTTAGCACCTTGAAAAAAATTGACAAAAAGGCCTGTGTCGAGATCAGGTAGAAAGGTCTGTAGGATTTTTTCATTTACTCGTAGACATTGCAGTCATTGTGTAGGGTAGGCCTGCAGCTGTACACTGTGAGCGCATAGAGAAAATCCAAGAGTTTGGGGTTGATTGTTAGAGGGTTAAGCTTATTTACGCTATTGAGTCAATACACTGTTGTCGTGGTGGGGGCCGATAGTTATTGAGGTGTAAAGGTGCAGAGTGTCATTTTAAAGTTGATAGTTTAAAGTTTAAAGTTTGTTCTGTAGCCTACTGGGCATTCACTGTGTACACTGAACCCTATCACTTCACCACTCGCCACCCCCGCCACCCCGGCCCCAACACGGGTTATTTGAATTGAATAGTTGTCAGAAAATTTAAAGAATGATTTTTTCTTGAATGCTGTGCTTTTTGTTTTCATGTTTAAAGCAAGAAACTTATATCCCCGAACTCAGCGTTGCAAGCTCTTTCCAGCAATATAAGTCTCTTCTCTTAAAGTTTAAAACTCGTGGAACAGTTGACGTTTGAAATTTACCGATTTCCCGACTGCTTGCCTGAGAGGCTCGCAAGTTTATTCATTGAATTTCACTGCCAAGCTAATACACAGGGCCGATAATAAAACCAATTGAATCTCGACAGTCTATCTATTTACACTGTACAACTGCTATGTACACTCGGCCCAAGCCCTACCCCCGTTCTGGGGAAACCATTAAATTTAACTCAACCCCCCAACACGCGGGGGGGTTTTATTTGCATTGAACCCAGAACACGCGCACCCACCACCCCCTCAATACACAGCGGCCCGCGGGCGGAGGTTGGGGTGGCTATTTTTACAAACTGGCTGCAGCCCCAGGCAGAGTAGAAAAAGAAAGTTATTGGGGGTCAAAAAGGCAGTTTTCTGCTTTTTTGAGGATCTTAGAAATTAAAATTAAAAAAACAGAAATTAAAACAGAAATCCTCTCCGTGAAACTGGACTCAATCGAAAGTTTCTCTGTCAAACAACTGAACTCTCAGGATTCAGTGGTTAGGGTTAGGGTTAGAACTACGCACAGCTTCGTGTTAAAAGGCACTGATAAACTATTGAACTAATTGAATCAATTCATTGCGCAACCGATTTCACAGTCAGTCAGTATCAGTCTCAGTTAAAGTTAACAAAAACATTGCGCAATCTAAATCAACCCTCCAATACAAAGCAACTGACCCCATTCCTATACACAGCGCCAGTTGGAAGTCGAAACCCCCAACTTTATCTCTCACCTCTCGCCAAAATGAGTACAATCTTTGCAGAAAGTTTAAAGTATGGAAATAGTTTTTGCAATGCAGAGCTTTTAGTTTTCATATTTGAAGCAAACAATTTATATCCATGAAATCAGCTTTGCAAGTTCTTTCCAGCAATATAAATTTTTTCTCTCAAAGTTAAAAACTCGAGCAACAGTTTGCGTTTGAAACTTTCTGATTTAAAGCATTGAAATATCGATTGTACGTTCACTGCCTGCTAAAGAGGCCCGCAAGTTTATGCATTGAATTTCAACGTTCAACAAAATCACAGGGCTGCCTATTGAAAATTAGAACACAAATCTTTGCGCAATTGTCTATACAGTCAGCCAGTGAGCCAGGGTCCGATTGTACACAGGCAGCCATTTAGAACGCCCCATCCCCCCACTGGAGAGAAAATACACTGCAGAGATAGGGAAAAGTTGTGGCGCAATCACTTGAAATTCATGCAAATTTTCAGCTCCAAGCAGAAAGAGGGGACAATTAAGATTATCAAAGGTCAAGACCGCCGTTTTCTGCTTTTTTGAGGATTTTAGAAATTAAAATTTCAGAATTAAAATAGCCTATAGCCGACCTCGGATAATTTCCAATCTTCCCATATAAGTTTCAACGCTGAGTTGCCACTATTCAAGGAGGAGTTGTCGAAATGACAGACAGACAGACAGACAGACAGACAGACAGACAAACAACGCGTCAACTTTAGTATATACGAGTGGAACTCCTCCTTCGGAGGAGAAAGGGGAAGAACTCCCATCACCGGAATTCCATTCCCTGAAATATCCATCAACTGAAATTTCATGTCTTGAACCCTATCTTCCAAATCGTCTCCAAATTCTTTACAAAACCTTTCAAAGAACATAGCTCAAAGACTCTCACGTCTCTCATATCTCCTCTCACCTCTGTTCGCTATTATCGTGATCGTGACTCTCTTCTCTCTCCTCTCTCTCATTTCATCTCTACCCCTACTCCCTTATTTATCTCTTCTCCCTCGTCTTTCGTCTGTACCTTCTCCTGTCTCTTGTCTCCTCTCTTCTCTCATGTCTCTCCTCTTCACTTCTGTCTCCTGTCTCCTCTCTTCTCTCTTATCTCTCCCTCTTCTCTCCTCTCCTTTCTCCTTTCATCTTATCCCCTCTCTTCTCTATACTCTAATCTCTTTTCTCTTATGTTCTCACTCATCTCTTTTCTCATAGCATCTCTCATCTCTCTTCTCCTCACTACTTTCCTCTCTTAACTCTCTTATCTCTGATCTTTCATCTCTTTTCTCTCTCCTCTCTCTCTTCTCCTCTCGCTTCTCTCTCTCCTCTCTCTCTTCTCATCTCTACTACCTTATTTATATCTTCTCCCTGGTCTTTCGTCTCTACTCTCTCTTGTCTCATTTCTCCCCTTTTTTCCTCTCTTCTCTCTCCCCTCCTCTCTCATCTCTCATCCCTCATCTGACTCTTTCTTTCCCTTCTACTCTCCCTCTCTTCTATTTCCTCTGTACGCTCTTATCTCACATCTCTATTCTCTCTCCTATCATCTCTCTTGTCTCCCTCTGCTATCTCATATCTCCCCTCTCATCTCCTCTCTCCTCTTCTCTTCTCTCTACTTCGTTCCCGCTTTACTCCCCTCTTCTATCCTATCTGTCATGTCTAATCTCTCCACTCATTTCTGCTCTGTTTTCTATCATCTCATCTCTCTTCTCTTTTCATTCTTCTCTTTACTCTTTTCTCTGACTGATTGAAGATGCCAAATGCTCTCCGCGTAGCAGAAAAATCCTGTCGGTGCAACTGAAAACCATCGAAATCCTCTCCGTGAAACTGGACTCCTTCGAAATCCTCTCCTTGAAACTTAAATCCATCAAAATCGTCTCCATAAAACAGAAATCAGTCATAAATTATCTCTGCGAAACAGAAATCCTCTCCGTGAAACTGAACACCATCGAAATCCTCTCCACGAAACAGAAATCCTCTCCGTCAAAATTAAAACATTGAAATCGTCTCCGCTAAACTGGACTCAATCGAATTTTTTCCGTCAAACAACTCAACTCTCCGGATTCATTGGTTAGGGTTAGGGTTAGGGTTAGGGTTAGGGTTAGGGTTAGAACTACGCACAGCTTCGTGTTAAAAGGCACTGATAAAATTATTGAACTAATTGAATCAATTCATTGCGCAACCGATTTCACAGTCAGTCAGTATCAGTCTCAGTTAAATTTAACCAAAAGATTGCGCAATTTAAATCAACCCTCCAGTACACAGAGACCGACCCCTTTTCAATACGCTGTGGCAGTTAGAAATTGAACCCACATCTGTTGGGGGCATTGAACCAAAAAATGAGTACAATCTTTGCATAAAGCTAAAAGTATGGAAATAGTTTTTTTGATGCTGCTCTTTTAGTCTTTATATTAAAAGCTAACAATTTATATCCTCGAACTCAGCGTTGCAAGATCTTTTCAGCAGTATAAGTCTCTTCTCTTAAAGTTTAGAACTCGAAGAGCAGTTAGCGTTTGAAAGTTTCCGTTTTAAAGCATTAAAATATCGAGTGTATGTTCACTGCCTGCCAAAGAGGCTCGCAAGTTGATTCATTCATTACACAGGCCGGCTATTACACAGGGCAGCGTATTGAAAGGCACAGATAATAAAACAAATTGATGGTGCAACCGATTTCACAGTCAGTCAGTATCAGTCTCAGTTAAAGTTAACAAAAACATTGCGCAATCTAAATCAACCCTCCAATACACAGCAGCAGTGAGAAGTTGAACCCTCCCCCCAACTTTATCTATTACGTCTCGCAAAACTGAGCACAATTTTTGCAGAAAGTTAAAAGCATGGAAATAGTTTTTTCAATGCTGTGCTTTTTCTTTTTATATTTAAAGCAAACAACTTATATCCCCGAACTCAGCGTTGCAAGATCTTTCCAGCAATATAAGTTTCTCCTCTGAAAGTTTAAAACTCGAGGAACAGTTAGCGTTTGAAATTTACCAATTTCCCGCTGACTTGCTAGAGAAGCTCGCAAGTTTATTCATTGAATTTCACTGCCAAACTAATACACAGGGCTGATAATAAAAAATGAACCAATTGAATCAGTTGATTGTGCAATATATTTCTGTGTTAGTCAGTATCAGTTTCAGTTAAAGTTAACAAACAGATGGCGCAATCTAAATCAACCCTCAAATACACACCGACCGACCTCCTAACTGTTGGGGGGGGGGTCGGTCGAACGCCATTGAAATCCTAAAATGAGTACAATCTTTGCAGAAAGTTTAAAGTATGGAAATAGTTTTTGCAATGCAGAGCTTTTAGTTTTCATATTTAAAGCAAACAATTTATATCCCTGAAATCAGCTTTGCAAGTTCTTTCCAGCAATATAAATTTTTTCTCTCAAAGTTAAAAACTCGAGCAACAGTTTGCGTTTGAAACTTTCTGATTTAAAGCATTGAAATATCGATTGTACGTTCACTGCCTGCTAATTTAAATGTCCAACAAATACACAGGGCTGCCCATTGAGAGGCAGGAAAACTTATCAGTAGCATATCATTGCGCAATTATCTATACAGTCAGCCAGTGAGCCAGGGTCCGATTGTACACAGGCAGCCATTTAGAACGCCCCATCCCCCCACTGGAGAGAAAATACACTGCAGAGATAGGGAAAAGTTGTGGCGCAATCACTTGAAATTCATGCAAATTTTCAGCTCCAAGCAGAAAGAGGGGACAATTAAGATTATCAAAGGTCAAGACCGCCGTTTTCTGCTTTTTTGAGGATCTTAGAAATTAAAATTTCAGAATTAAAATAGCCTATAGCCGACCTCGGATAATTTCCAATCTTCCCATATAAGTTTCAACGCTGAGTTGCCACTATTCAAGGAGGAGTTGTCGAAATGACACACACACACACACACACAGACAGACAGACAAACAACACGTCAACTTTAGTATATATAGATACGAGTGGAACTCCTCCTTCGGAGGAGAAAGGGGAAGAACTCCCATCACCGGAATTCTATTCCCTGAAATATCCATCAACTGAAATTCCATGTCTTTAACCCTATCTTCCAAATCGTCTCCAAATTCTTTACAAAATCTTTCAAAGACCATAGCTCAAAGACTCTCAAGTCTCTCATATCTCCTCTCTCCTCTCTCTCATCTCATCTCTACCCCTGCTCCCTTATTTATCTCTTCTCCCTCGTCTTTCGTCTGTACCTTCTCCTGTCTTCTGTCTCCTCTCTTCACTCTTATCTCTCCCTCTTCTCTCCTCTCTCATATGTCATCTCTACTCACTTATCTATCGTCTCTCTTAACCCTCTCTCTCTCTTCTCTTTTCTCTTCTCTCTGCTCTCATTTCTCATATTTCATATACGCTCTGACACTACTTTCTTGTCTCCCATCTTTCTTCCTCCTTTTCACTATCCCCTGTCTCTTCTCTTCTCTCTTTTCTATTCTCTCCATTCTCTCTTTTCTCCTTTCCTTGCTCCTTGCTCCTTTCATCTCTCTCCTCTCTCCTCACTCTCTTCTCCTTTCGCTTCTCTCTCCTCTCTCTCCTCTCATCTTTACTACCTTATTTATATCTTCTCCCTAGTCTTTCGTCTGTACTCTCTCCTGTCTCCTCTCTCCCCTCCTCTCTCATCCCTCATCTCCTCATCTCACTCTTTCTTTCTCCTCTACTCTCCCCTCTCTTCTATTGCCTCTGTACGCTCTTATCCCTCATCTATTCTCTCTCCTATCATCTCCAATCTGTCATGTCTAATCTCTCCACTCAATTATACTCTGTTTTCTATCATCTCTCTCTCTTCTCTTTTCAGTCTTCTCTTTACTCTCTTCTCTGACTGATTGAAGATGCCAAATCCATCAAGATCCTCTCCGCGAAGCAAAATCCTGTCTGTGCAACTAAAAACCATCGAAATCCTCTCAGTGAAACTGGACTCCTTCGAAATCCTCTCCTTGAAACTTAAATCCATCAAAATTGTTCCATAAAACAGAAATCAATCATAAATTATCTCCGCGAAACAGAAAGCCTCTCCGTGAAGCTGAACATGATCGAAATCCTCTCCGTGAAACTGAACACCATGGAAATCCTTTCGTGAAACTGAACATCATCGAAATCCTCTCCACGAAACAGAAATCTTCTCCGTCAGAATTTAAACATTGAAATCGTCTCCGCTAAACTTGACTTAATCGAATTTTTTCCGTCAAACAACTCAACTCGCCAGATTCATTAGGGTTAGGGTTAGGGTTAGGGTTAGGGTTAGAACTACGCACAGCTTCGTGTTAAAAGGCACAGATAAAAATATTGAACTAATTGAATCAATTCATTGCGCAACCGATTTCACAGTCAGTCAGTATCAGCCTCAGGTAAAGTTAACAAAAACATTGCGCAATCTAAATCAACCCTCCAATACACAGCAGCAGTGAGAAGTTGAACCCTCCCCCCAACAATCTTTGCAGATTAAAGTACAATCTTTGCAGAAAGTTAAAAGTATGGAAATAGTTTTTCAAATGCTGTGCTTTTTCTTTTCATATTTAAAGCAAACAACTTATATCCCCGAACTCAGCGTTGCAAGATCTTTCCAGCAATATAAGTTTCTCCTCTCAAAGTTTAAAACTCGAGGAACAGTTAGCGTTTGAAACTGTCTGATTTATAGCATTGAAGTATCGAGTGTACGTTCACTGCCTGCTTGCAAGTTGATGCATTGAATTTCAATGTCCAACAAATACACAGGACGGCCCATTGAAAGGCAGGAAAACTTATCAGTAGCCATATCATTGCGCAATTATCTATAAAGTCAGCCAGTGAGCCAGGGTCCAAGTGTACACACGCAGCCACTGAGAACGCTCCCACCCCCCACTGGAAAGAAAATACACTACAGAGATAGGGAAAAGTTGTGGCGCAATCACTAAAAATTCATGCATTTTTCAGCTCCAAGCAGAAAGAGGGGACAATTAAGATTATCAAAGGTCAAGATTCAAGTTTTCTGCTTTTTTGAGGATCTTAGAAATTAAAATTTCAGAATTAAAATAGCCTATAGCCGACCTCGGATAATTTCCAATCTTCCCATATAAGTTTCAACGCTGAGTTGCCACTATTCAAGGAGGAGTTGTCGAAATGACAGACAGACACACAGACAGACAGACAAACAACGCGTCAACTTTAGTATATACGAGTGGAACTCCTCCTTCGGAGGAGAAAGGGGAAGAACTCCCATCACCGGAATTCCATTCCCTGAAATATCCATCAACTGAAATTTCATGTCTTGAACCCTATCTTCCAAATCGTCTCCAAATTCTTTACAAAACCTTTTAAAGAACATAGCTCAAAGACTCTCACGTCTCTCATATCTCCTCTCACCTCTGTTCGCTATTATCGTGATCGTGACTCTCTTCTCTCTCCTCTCTCTCATTTCATCTCTACCCCTACTCCCTTATTTATCTCTTCTCCCTCGTCTTTCGTCTGTACCTTCTCCTGTCTCTTGTCTCCTCTCTTCTCTCATGTCTCTCCTCTTCACTTCTGTCTCCTGTCTCCTCTCTTCTCTCTTATCTCTCCCTCTTCTCTCCTCTCCTTTCTCCTTTCATCTTATCCCCTCTCTTCTCTATACTCTAATCTCTTTTCTCTTATGTTCTCACTCATCTCTTTTCTCATAGCATCTCTCATCTCTCTTCTCCTCACTACTTTCCTCTCTTAACTCTCTTATCTCTGATCTTTCATCTCTTTTCTCTCTCCTCTCTCTCTTCTCCTCTCGCTTCTCTCTCTCCTCTCTCTCTTCTCATCTCTACTACCTTATTTATATCTTCTCCCTGGTCTTTCGTCTCTACTCTCTCTTGTCTCATTTCTCCCCTCTTTTTTCCTCTCTTCTCTCTCCCCTCCTCTCTCATCTCTCATCCCTCATCTGACTCTTTCTTTCCCTTCTACTCTCCCTCTCTTCTATTTCCTCTGTACGCTCTTATCTCACATCTCTATTCTCTCTCCTATCATCTCTCTTGTCTCCCTCTGCTATCTCATATCTCCCCTCTCATCTCCTCTCTCCTCTTCTCTTCTCTCTACTTCGTTCCCGCTTTACTCCCCTCTTCTATCCTATCTGTCATGTCTAATCTCTCCACTCATTTCTGCTCTGTTTTCTATCATCTCATCTCTCTTCTCTTTTCATTCTTCTCTTTACTCTTTTCTCTGACTGATTGAAGATGCCAAATGCTCTCCGCGTAGCAGAAAAATCCTGTCGGTGCAACTGAAAACCATCGAAATCCTCTCCGTGAAACTGGACTCCTTCGAAATCCTCTCCTTGAAACTTAAATCCATCAAAATCGTCTCCATAAAACAGAAATCAGTCATAAATTATCTCTGCGAAACAGAAATCCTCTCCGTGAAACTGAACACCATCGAAATCCTCTCCACGAAACAGAAATCCTCTCCGTCAAAATTAAAACATTGAAATCGTCTCCGCTAAACTGGACTCAATCGAATTTTTTCCGTCAAACAACTCAACTCTCCGGATTCATTGGTTAGGGTTAGGGTTAGGGTTAGGGTTAGGGTTAGGGTTAGAACTACGCACAGCTTCGTGTTAAAAGGCACTGATAAAATTATTGAACTAATTGAATCAATTCATTGCGCAACCGATTTCACAGTCAGTCAGTATCAGTCTCAGTTAAATTTAACCAAAAGATTGCGCAATTTAAATCAACCCTCCAATACACAGAGACCGACCCCTTTTCAATACGCTGTGGCAGTTAGAAATTGAACCCACATCTGTTGGGGGCATTGAACCAAAAAATGAGTACAATCTTTGCATAAAGCTAAAAGTATGGAAATAGTTTTTTTGATGCTGCTCTTTTAGTCTTTATATTAAAAGCTAACAATTTATATCCTCGAACTCAGCGTTGCAAGATCTTTTCAGCAGTATAAGTCTCTTCTCTTAAAGTTTAGAACTCGAAGAGCAGTTAGCGTTTGAAAGTTTCCGTTTTAAAGCATTAAAATATCGAGTGTATGTTCACTGCCTGCCAAAGAGGCTCGCAAGTTGATTCATTCATTACACAGGCCGGCTATTACACAGGGCAGCGTATTGAAAGGCACAGATAATAAAACAAATTGATGGTGCAACCGATTTCACAGTCAGTCAGTATCAGTCTCAGTTAAAGTTAACAAAAACATTGCGCAATCTAAATCAACCCTCCAATACACAGCAGCAGTGAGAAGTTGAACCCTCCCCCCAACTTTATCTATTACGTCTCGCAAAACTGAGCACAATTTTTGCAGAAAGTTAAAAGCATGGAAATAGTTTTTTCAATGCTGTGCTTTTTCTTTTTATATTTAAAGCAAACAACTTATATCCCCGAACTCAGCGTTGCAAGATCTTTCCAGCAATATAAGTTTCTCCTCTGAAAGTTTAAAACTCGAGGAACAGTTAGCGTTTGAAATTTACCAATTTCCCGCTGACTTGCTAGAGAAGCTCGCAAGTTTATTCATTGAATTTCACTGCCAAACTAATACACAGGGCTGATAATAAAAAATGAACCAATTGAATCAGTTGATTGTGCAATATATTTCTGTGTTAGTCAGTATCAGTTTCAGTTAAAGTTAACAAACAGATGGCGCAATCTAAATCAACCCTCAAATACACACCGACCGACCTCCTAACTGTTGGGGGGGGGGTCGGTCGAACGCCATTGAAATCCTAAAATGAGTACAATCTTTGCAGAAAGTTTAAAGTATGGAAATAGTTTTTGCAATGCAGAGCTTTTAGTTTTCATATTTAAAGCAAACAATTTATATCCCTGAAATCAGCTTTGCAAGTTCTTTCCAGCAATATAAATTTTTTCTCTCAAAGTTAAAAACTCGAGCAACAGTTTGCGTTTGAAACTTTCTGATTTAAAGCATTGAAATATCGATTGTACGTTCACTGCCTGCTAATTTAAATGTCCAACAAATACACAGGGCTGCCCATTGAGAGGCAGGAAAACTTATCAGTAGCATATCATTGCGCAATTATCTATACAGTCAGCCAGTGAGCCAGGGTCCGATTGTACACAGGCAGCCATTTAGAACGCCCCATCCCCCCACTGGAGAGAAAATACACTGCAGAGATAGGGAAAAGTTGTGGCGCAATCACTTGAAATTCATGCAAATTTTCAGCTCCAAGCAGAAAGAGGGGACAATTAAGATTATCAAAGGTCAAGACCGCCGTTTTCTGCTTTTTTGAGGATCTTAGAAATTAAAATTTCAGAATTAAAATAGCCTATAGCCGACCTCGGATAATTTCCAATCTTCCCATATAAGTTTCAACGCTGAGTTGCCACTATTCAAGGAGGAGTTGTCGAAATGACACACACACACACACACACACACACAGACAGACAGACAAACAACACGTCAACTTTAGTATATATAGATTTTCAATACGCTGTGGCAGTTAGAAATTGAACCCCCATCTGTTGGGGGCATTGAACCAAAAAATGAGTACAATCTTTGCATAAAGCTAAAAGTATGGAAATAGTTTTTTTGATGCTGCTCTTTTAGTCTTTATATTAAAAGCTAACAATTTATATCCTCGAACTCAGCGTTGCAAGATCTTTTCAGCAGTATAAGTCTCTTCTCTTAAAGTTTAGAACTCGAAGAGCAGTTAGCGTTTGAAAGTTTCCGTTTTAAAGCATTAAAATATCGAGTGTATGTTCACTGCCTGCCAAAGAGGCTCGCAAGTTGATTCATTCATTACACAGGCCGGCTATTACACAGGGCAGCGTATTGAAAGGCACAGATAATAAAACAAATTGATGGTGCAACCGATTTCACAGTCAGTCAGTATCAGTCTCAGTTAAAGTTAACAAAAACATTGCGCAATCTAAATCAACCCTCCAATACACAGCAGCAGTGAGAAGTTGAACCCTCCCCCCAACTTTATCTATTACGTCTCGCAAAACTGAGCACAATTTTTGCAGAAAGTTAAAAGCATGGAAATAGTTTTTTCAATGCTGTGCTTTTTCTTTTTATATTTAAAGCAAACAACTTATATCCCCGAACTCAGCGTTGCAAGATCTTTCCAGCAATATAAGTTTCTCCTCTGAAAGTTTAAAACTCGAGGAACAGTTAGCGTTTGAAATTTACCAATTTCCCGCTGACTTGCTAGAGAAGCTCGCAAGTTTATTCATTGAATTTCACTGCCAAACTAATACACAGGGCTGATAATAAAAAATGAACCAATTGAATCAGTTGATTGTGCAATATATTTCTGTGTTAGTCAGTATCAGTTTCAGTTAAAGTTAACAAACAGATGGCGCAATCTAAATCAACCCTCAAATACACACCGACCGACCTCCTAACTGTTGGGGGGGGGGGGTCGGTCGAACGCCATTGAAATCCTAAAATGAGTACAATCTTTGCAGAAAGTTTAAAGTATGGAAATAGTTTTTGCAATGCAGAGCTTTTAGTTTTCATATTTAAAGCAAACAATTTATATCCCTGAAATCAGCTTTGCAAGTTCTTTCCAGCAATATAAATTTTTTCTCTCAAAGTTAAAAACTCGAGCAACAGTTTGCGTTTGAAACTTTCTGATTTAAAGCATTGAAATATCGATTGTACGTTCACTGCCTGCTAATTTAAATGTCCAACAAATACACAGGGCTGCCCATTGAGAGGCAGGAAAACTTATCAGTAGCATATCATTGCGCAATTATCTATACAGTCAGCCAGTGAGCCAGGGTCCGATTGTACACAGGCAGCCATTTAGAACGCCCCATCCCCCCACTGGAGAGAAAATACACTGCAGAGATAGGGAAAAGTTGTGGCGCAATCACTTGAAATTCATGCAAATTTTCAGCTCCAAGCAGAAAGAGGGGACAATTAAGATTATCAAAGGTCAAGACCGCCGTTTTCTGCTTTTTTGAGGATCTTAGAAATTAAAATTTCAGAATTAAAATAGCCTATAGCCGACCTCGGATAATTTCCAATCTTCCCATATAAGTTTCAACGCTGAGTTGCCACTATTCAAGGAGGAGTTGTCGAAATGACACACACACACACACACACACAGACAGACAGACAAACAACACGTCAACTTTAGTATATATAGATACGAGTGGAACTCCTCCTTCGGAGGAGAAAGGGGAAGAACTCCCATCACCGGAATTCTATTCCCTGAAATATCCATCAACTGAAATTCCATGTCTTTTACCCTATCTTCCAAATCGTCTCCAAATTCTTTACAAAATCTTTCAAAGACCATAGCTCAAAGACTCTCAAGTCTCTCATATCTCCTCTCTCCTCTCTCTCATCTCATCTCTACCCCTGCTCCCTTATTTATCTCTTCTCCCTCGTCTTTCGTCTGTACCTTCTCCTGTCTTCTGTCTCCTCTCTTCACTCTTATCTCTCCCTCTTCTCTCCTCTCTCATATGTCATCTCTCCTTACTTATCTATCGTCTCTCTTAACCCTCTCTCTCTTCTCTTTTCTCTCCTATCTGCTTCTCATTTCTCATATCTCATATACGCTCTCACACTCTACTTTCTTGTCTCCCATCTTTCTTTCCTCCTTACCACTATCCCTGTCTCTTCCCTTCTCTCTTTTCTATCCTCTCCATTCTCTCTTCTCTCCTCTCCTTTCTCCTTTCATCTTCTCCCCTCTCTTCTCTAATCTCTCATCTCTTCTCTCTTATGTTCTCACTCATCTCTTTTTATCGCATCTCTCATCTCTCCTCTCCTCATTACTTTCCTTCTCTTAACTCTCTTATCTCTGATCTTTCATCTCTTTCCTCTCTCCTCTCTCTCTTCTCCTCTCGCTTCTCTCTCTCCTCTCTCTCCTCTCATCTATACTACCTTATTTATATCTTCTCCCTGGTCTTTCGTCTCTACTCTCTCCTGTCTCATTTCTCCCCTCTTTTCTCCTCTCTTCTCTCTCCCCTCCTCTCTTATCTCTCATCCCTCATCTCACTCCTTCTTTCTCCTCTACTCTCCCCTCTTTTCTATTACCTCTGTACGCTCTTATCCCTCATTTCTATTCTCTCTTCTATCATCTCTCTTGTCTCCCTCTGCTATCTCATATCTCCCCTTTCGTCTCCTCTCTCCTCTTCTCTTCTCTCTCCTTCGTTCCCGCCTTACTCCCCTCTTCTTTCCCATCTGTCATGTCTAATCTCTCGTCTCATTTCTACTCTGTTTTCTATCATCTCATCTCATCTCTCTTCTCTTTTCATTCTTCTCTTTACTCTCTTCTCTGACTGATTGAAGATGCCAAATCCATCAAGATCCTCTCCGCAAAGCAGAAAAATCCTGTCCGTGCAACTGAAAACCATCGAAATCCTCTCCGTGAAACTGGACTCCTTCGAAATCCTCTCCTTGAAACTTAAATCCATCAAAATGGTCTCCATAAAACAGAAATCAATCATAAATTATCTCCGCGAAACAGATATCCTCTCCATGAAGCTGAACATCATCGAAATCCTCTCCACGAAACAGAAATCCTCTTCGTCAAAATTAAAACATTGAAATCGTCTCCGCTAAACTTGACTTAATCGAATTTTTTCCGTCAAACAACTCAACTCGCCAGATTCATTAGGGTTAGGGTTAGGGTTAGGGTTAGAACTACGCACAGCTTCGTGTTAAAAGGCACAGATAAAAATATTGAACTAATTGAATCAATTCATTGCGCAACCGATTTCACAGTCAGTCAGTATCAGCCTTAGGTAAAGTTAACAAAAACATTGCGCAATCTAAATCAACCCTGCAATACACAGCAGCAGTGAGAAGTTGAACCCTCCCCCCAACAATCTTTGCAGATTAAAGTACAATCTTTGCAGAAAGTACGTTAAAAGTATGGAAATAGTTTTTCAAATGCTGTGCTTTTTTCATATTTAAAGCAAACAACTTATATCCCCGAACTCAGCGTTGCAAGATCTTGCCTGCAATATAAGCTTCTCCTCTCAAAGTTTAAAACTCGAGGAACAGTTAGCGTTTGAAACTGTCTGATTTATAGCATTGAAGTATCGAGAGTACGTATCGATAATATATGATAATATACGTATCGAGAATACGTATATTATCAGTAGCCATATCATTGCGCAATTATCTATACAGTCAGCCAGTGAGCCAGGGTCCAAGTGTACACACGCAGCCACTGAGAACGCTCCCACCCCCCACTGGAAAGAAAATACACTACAGAGATAGGGAAAAGTTGTGGCGCAATCACTAAAAATTCGTGCATTTTTTCAGCTCCAAGCAGAAAGAGGGGACAAATAAGATTATCAAAGGTCAAGATTCAAGTTTTCTGCTTTTTTGAGGATCTTAGAAATTAAAATTTCAGAATTAAAATAGCCTATAGCCGACCTCGGATAATTTCCAATCTTCCCATATAAGTTTCAACGCTGAGTTGCCACTATTCAAGGAGGAGTTGTCGAAATGACAGACACACAGACAGACATACAGACAAACAACACGTCAACTTTAGTATATATAGATAGATAGATAGATAGATAGATAGATAGATAGATAGAGAAGAGAAGACTAACTAAAGTCAATTCGGGGTCAGTTATTGCTATAGTTTTCAAATCTCCTTAAATAATGTCTACTTGAAAAAATACAAAATAAACAATGTCAATAGACAATAGGAAAATTATATGATATGGAGTGAGGCAATTTTGTAAGGAGTTTAATTGAAAAAAGTAAATGGATATATAAAAAACTTTCAATGTATATAATTAATAACACAAAAAAAGAAAGTAAAATTCTTTCTTTTCGGAAATAGGACCTGCATGTAGGACTTGGTTTATTCATAAATTTAAAGCATTAGGTAAGCTATTTTATAAATTTTCTAGGCTTACTTTAGCTAGCAGCTAAGTTGTAGTTTATAGCATGCTTTTTATAATCTCTACAGTTCTTACACTATAGAGCGCTATTTATACCTCTGTTATTTCTTGTTACTTACGTAAATTTAACATGTAACACATGGACCAGCTTATTTATTGATAAAAGCGTAATAAAATTTCATTAAATGATAATTATTGCAGTTTAGGAAATACTTGCGCCACAAAGTGACATTAACATACGCAATCTCAAGATTACATTCTGCTTAGTTTGAACGCTTCTTCCGTTTGACATATTTGTTTCTGACAAGAAAGGTCAAGCAAAACAACTGCATAAGTAAGTGAAAAATAAGTGAATTCTCACAGTTTAAATTGTCGATACTTGTATTTTGTTTACTCCTTGTCGTGTGTAACTAGAGCAACGTGCTATTAAAACCAATCAGGTTCAACTTAAGCAAGCTCCAAATAAGTTTTTGCGGTGCATTGGAACAATTTTTTGTTTCATTTAAGTCAAAGATTCCAGTAATTAATTCCATCCATTATACTTTTTCGACATGTCAACCGACACGTTTCATTTTGCTTTCCAGTTTTTTACTTCTGCATTCTGCCAACCTAGATATTAAAGCCTAGATATTGGAGAGCATTCTTTATTTCTTTTTTAACCTAAATGTATGCAGATGAGACTTGTCTTCACGATATAGATGGGCACGTGGTGTTACATGAAATGATGTACATTTTGGATTAGTTCGCGCTTTCCCATATTTTTACAATGCAATTACGTAGTAGTAACCGTCGCATGCATAATTTGTCGCTATGCGACTTTAAAGACAAAGATTCAGCTTTGATAGATTTGATGAAGTTATGTAATGATGAAATACATGTACTATAAGCCGCGATTTTAGGCTGGATGCTTAATTTTATATGTAAGAGCGTAAATGGATGTCACTACTGACGCGGTAGGGCACAGCTTTAACACTCGATTATCTTAGAAATGAGCTGGAGAGGTCGCGGTAAGGAACGTATTTATTCATTATTCTATCGTATTGCTAGTGCATCTATACTATACTATCAATAGAAGAACAGATACTTCTCGACCAAAGTCGTCTATCGGCGATATTATTTATAATTTCAGCTCATACAGGGTATTGTAAAAATATATGTGTACTCAACTCGTAGCGTAGTACATCTTTCTACTTCAGTTGTTCATGAAGAGATTCATCAAGCTACATATGTACATAAATAGAAAATATTTGTATGCCTTGTAATTTGAATAAGACTCAAAATTAGCAAAAATTTATGCGAAAGATTGGGACAAGAGTACAATAGCATTACAGTAAAAGTACACACGTGTATACGCGAGTATGTCAAAACGTCTGAGCCAAAAAGTTAATTTATTACATACGCAGCGGTCACCGGCATGACTGCAGCAATAAGCATAGACGTTCATGTACGGAATTTTGTATTATTAGAAACTATAAAAGTTCCAAGCAGCCTATTCCATGTGTCAGCTTGCGTTGCTCCCAAAAGCATATATGTATATATACATGTACAATCTACATGTAAGCTACTATACATTTGCGTACACCAAAATTTCCATATCAATTCCCCAAGCTAGACCAAACTTCTGCTGACAGTTTCTCAGTCCACCGCAGCAACTCACATTTGCTATAGGAAAGGCAAGGGCCTGGCGCGTGCGCTGCATACAACAGTGATCGATTTCTAACCCGCTAATGCACGCACAAGTTTGGAGCGACTAACTCACCACGTACAATTTAGGGGGGTTGTCAAATCCTGGCCCGTTGTGATCAGAGTTTGCACACGATATTCCAAAGTTAAAACCGACTTTTCTTCCAAATTTTGTCGATAGCATTGAATAACGCAGAGGCAAATTGAGTATTAAGCAAGTCAAGTTTGTGTCCGTAGCTTGAAACTTGCGTGTCCTTAGGTGTCAAGTTTGTGTCCTTAGCTTGAAACTTGCATATCCTTAGGTGTCAATTTTGTGTCCTTAGCTTGAAACTTGCGTGTCCTTAGGTGTCAAGTTTGTGTCCTTAGCTTGAAACTTGCATATCCTTAGGTGTCAATTTTGTGTCCTTAGCTTGAAACTTGCATATCCTTAGGTGTCAATTTTGTGTCCTTAGCTTGAAACTTGCATATCCTTAGGTGTCAATTTTGTGTCCTTAGCTTGAAACTTGCGTGTCCTTAGGTGACAAGTTTGTGTCCTTAGCTTGAAACTTGCGTCCTTAAGTTGTCAAGTTTGTGTCCTTAGCTTGAAACTTGCGTCCTCAAGTTGTCAAGTTTGTGTCCTTAGCTTGAAACTTGCGTCCTTAAGTTGTCAAGTTTGTGTCCTTAGCTTGAAACTTGCATATCCTTAGGTGTCAATTTTGTGTCCTTAGCTTGAAACTTGCGTGTCCTTAGGTGTCAAGTTTGTGTCCTTAGCTTGAAACTTGCATATCCTTAGGTGTCAATTTTGTGTCCTTAGCTTGAAACTTGCATATCCTTAGGTGTCAATTTTGTGTCCTTAGCTTGAAACTTGCGTGTCCTTAGGTGACAAGTTTGTGTCCTTAGCTTGAAACTTGCGTCCTTAAGTTGTCAAGTTTGTGTCCTTAGCTTGAAACTTGCGTCCTTAAGTTATCAATTTTGTGTCCTTAGCTTGAAACTTGCATATCCTTAGGTGTCAATTTTGTGTCCTTAGCTTGAAACTTGCGTGTCCTTAAGTTGTCAAGTTTGTGTCCTTAGCTTGAAACTTGCGTCCTTAAGTTATCAAGTTTGTGTCCTTAGCTTGAAACTTGCGTCCTTAAGTTGTCAAGTTTGTGTCCTTAGCTTGAAACTTGCATATCCTTAGGTGTCAAGTTTGTGTCCGTAGCTTGAAACTTGCGTGTCCTTAGGTGTCAATTTTGTGTCCTTGGCTTGAAACTTGCGTGTCCTTAGGTGTCAAGTTTGTGTCCTTAGCTTGAAACTTGCGTGTCCTTAGGTGTCAAGTTTGTGTCCTTGGCTTGTAAATTACGTGTCATTTGGTGACAAGTTTGTGTCCTTAGGAGCCAAGACATTGATTTGATTTCGCATGTAAATAGCATCATTTTCGCTCTCACGTGCGCGTGAACTTGTGTTTTATGCTCAGTGTACAATCGCTAGTGTACATTGCAAAATCAAATATAAAATATCTCACTTGGCTTTAGCCACTTCGTGTTTTCTCGGACTAGCTCAAACCTGCCTTTGGCCTAGTTTACACGCATAACAAAATTATGCATGAAAAATGTCAGTTATGGTCGAGAAAAGAAAAACAGAAAAACAGTCTTAAAGACAGAAAAATATTGAATATATAATTTTTTTAATCATCATTCTTTCCACAATAACTTGCCTTGCATCACGTCAGCTTTATATTAGTAGAGCAACCCAACAACGAAGCCTTAGAGACAAGAACAAACCATATTTTGGGTGCCAAATTTGGGACAAAGATGTGCATTGCGGATTCCACAAACCCCGAAGATATTCCTCTCAAAGTTAAATATTTTTTGCAAGAGACAAAGGCCGCATCACCAAATAGTTCTAATTCTCTGTTGTTTTCTTTTCAAAAAATATTTTGTCAGATAATTTTATCACTACAAAATCATGAAGTTTACGTAGACTTATATTACGGCAGCTTTGCTCGAGCTGAATCAACTAACAATGATTCCTTCGTGCCAAAAACCGATACACCCTCAGTTTCTGTTTTAAGTTAGCCAACGAACCCGGTTGCGCAATTGAATACGCAACTTTTCACAGCTTGTCCAGGAACCGGTCCAGCGGCGGGATGCCCTCCTGCAGGCCCTTGCGCTTGCGCGTGTCTATCACGATCTGGCTGGGCTTGGTGCCGGCGGTCAGCGGGTCGCCAGGCATCACCTGCCAATGGTCGAACACGCACTGGGGGAAGGCCTGGCCGCCTGTGGCCTGGCGCAGATCCGAGGTGAAGCCGAAGCTCTCGTTAACTGGCAGGTGGGCCTTCACGATAAACATCGGGGTGCCGGTCACCTGTTCACGGGATTGATTGGCGCTTGCTGTTAGTGACTGTTGCAATAATGGCATGAATTTAGGGTCAACTCCTGTTACTATCCGCCATTAAATCCGGATATAAGGGCGATTCCCATGGAATATAAGGGCGATTCCCATGGAATATAAGGGCGATTCCCATGGAATATAAGGGCGATTCCTATGGAATATAAGGGCGATTCCCATGGAATATAAGGGCGATTCCTATGGAATATAAGGGCGATTCCCATGGAATATAAGGGCGATTCGCATGGAATATAAGGGCGATTCCCATGGAATATAAGGGCGATTCCCATGGAATATAAGGGCGATTCGCATGGAATATAAGGGCGATTCCCATGGAATATAAGGGCGATTCCCATGGAATATAAGGGCGATTCGCATGGAATATAAGGGCGATTCCCATGGAATATAAGGGCGATTCCCATGGAATATAAGGGCGATTCCTATGGAATATAAGGGCGATTCCTGTAGGAATATAAGGGAAATTCCCATGGGATGTAAGGGCGATTCCTGTAGGAATATAAGGGAAATTCCCATGGAATATAAAGGCGATTCCTGTAGGAATATAAGGGAGATTCCCATGGGATGTAAGGGCGATTCCCATGGGATATAAGGGCGATTCCCATGAAATATAAGGGTGATTCCTGTAGGGATATAAGGGCGAATTTCATGGGAAATAAGGGCCATTGTGGCAGGTTTCCATACGAACCCTTGAAGATAGCTAACAAGAGCTGTTTTTATTAACCTGCTCCTCGGAGTACACCACACCGCGACGACGGTTCAGCACGCCGTAGATGCCGCCGACGGCGTTCTCGGGGCACTGGATCTCACACAGATACACCGGCTCCAGCAGGGCCGGCTCAGCGGTCAGCACGGCGGCGTAGAAGCAGCGCCGAGCAGTCGGGATAATCTGGCCGCCGCCGCGATGGATAGCGTCGGTGTGCAGCGTTACGTCGCAGATGTCGAAGCGACAGCCGCGCATGTTTTCGTCGCACATGACGCCCTCCTTGGTGGCCCACTGAAATGCGGCCACAACGCTGTCCTTGATCTCGGCCAGGTACTGTACACCCTTGGTGACGTCGACAACCAGGTTAGCGCCGTTGGTGTCCGGGCCAAAGCACCAGATCTTGCGAGCCTCGGTCACGTCCCAGTTGTAGGTGTCGGCAAGGATGCGGCCGCGCTCTTTGGCGTCCTGCCTAGGCGCGATTTTGCCATCGTCGATGTCTTTGGAAAGATCCTCGTCTAGCGGACGAGCCTTCATGTACAGCCGGTTGTGCTTGTTGGGCGACTTGGACAGCACCGTCTGCAGTGTAATATTGTAATTCAGTATCAACAACCGGATTGTGAAATTGGCCAAATAGTACTCTATGCACTGTGCCTTTCTAGGTTACTGGTCTCTGATCTCATTGTCAGACGGTGAAGACAGGCTTCTAGTCTGAGGACTCTGGTGCTAGGGAAACTCCTATTGCTAATTAAAGGATAACACACCTGGGTCTGCTTGAGCAATTAACGTCGTTTTAAGGGCTAACCACAAAAGCACACTGAAGTGTACATGCCAAGCGATAATGGACAGTAATGCCTCTCGCCGGTTTGCCCGACAATGCCACTTAAAGTGCGCCAGGATGCACGCAGCCTCTCTGACTCTAGCAAAGTAAATAACAAACCTGGTTGCTCTCGTTGGTAACAGTCTCGCGGTACGACACCACGGGATCGCCAGTCTTAATGGGGATCTGGGCGTGATCCTCCTCCAGATCCTTCAGACAGATCTCCAGATGCAGCTCGCCGGCTCCAGCGATGATGTGCTCGCCAGACTCCTCATTGTAGATCTGCACCATGGGGTCGGACTTGGCCAGGCGCTTCAGACCCTCGACCAGCTTCGGCAGGTCGGACGGATTCTTGCAGTCAACGGCGACGCGAACGACAGGCGACACGCTGAACTTCATGACGCGCATGTTGTGCGCAGCGGCGTAGGTGGTGATGGTGCCGGTCTTCACCAGGAACTGGTCGACGCCAACCAGGCCGCAGATGTTGCCACACGGCACGTCCTCGATAGGCTCGGTGTAGCGGCCCATCATGAGGATGGTGCGCTGGATGCTCTTCTCAAACAGGTCGTCTTTCTTGCCCGGCGCGAAGTTGGGGCCCATGATTCGCACCTTGGTGGCGCTCACAACTCCGGAGAACACCCGACCGAAGGCGTAGAATCGACCCTTGTCGGAGGTCGGCACCATCTTCGAGATGTACATCATGAGCGGCGCTTTCGGATCGCAGGTCTTGATGCCGATGGCGGCCTCGTCATCGTGGGGTCCCTCGTACAGCAGCTCCATGCGGTAGCGCTGGGAGGTCACGGGAGACGGCAGGTGGATGGCAATCATCTGCAGCAGAGTGTCGCCAGCTGGGAGCCACTTGCGCATCATCACTTTAAGCAGCTGTTTGCCGGTCAGCTCGCGCTCCTCAGCGTCCAGCTTGATGTTGAGCTTTTCGGCAAGCTTCAGGCCCTCCTCGATCGGCTGGTCCATCACAACGTCAAACATCTGTAGAATGAATCGGTGAATGTACAATCGATGGTACAGTATATAGCAAGGACAATGCTGAGAAATAAATGTGACAATAAAAACAAAAGTCTTCCACCTGCATCAGAGAACTGAATCCTCAATAAGATATTTTCAGCCTGGGGCAGTATAAGGTCATCATGTGCAGGTAAAAAATACTTTTTAGATGTTATAGATAAAAGCGCTGACTGGTTTACAGCTCTGGTCAGACAAACTGAATCATCAATTGCAGCATTTAATTGATTGCATTAGCCTGGGGCAGTATAAGGTCATCACGCATGAGCTGATAAACCAACACGCGACTAAAAAAACGCATCAATATCTTACCTGGTAGATTGGGTTCAGCACAAACTGGATGAAGCCGCGAACGCACTTGTCGCTCTCCTGAGTCTTCACCCATTTCCTCGTCTCAGTGTTGTAGAAGTTGTCGCCCCACAGACGCTTCATCAGCTTCTCCGGCTCGATCTTGAACTTGGAGGCGTAGATCTCGGCGAACTGCTTCAGCGTGAAGGCCCAAGCGTGCAGGCCCGAGCCGAAGCCGACGGTGCCCTTCTCCGGCGACACGAAGATGTTGCCCATCGGGCCGCCCTCCTCGCCGAACTGGGCGATGATCACGTTGATGTTCTCAACGACTCGCTGGAACTGCTGGTACAGATCCTCCTTGCCCTTCTTGAGCGTCAGCAGCGAGCAGTCCATCTTGTTCATGAACAGCACCGGCTTGATGCGCTCGGCGATGGCCTGCCGAAGCACCGTCTCCGTCTGCACGCACACGCCAGAGTTGCAGTCCACGACGACAAGGGCGCCGTCGGTGACGCGCAGAGCGGCGGTCACCTGTTCGTCATAATTAGGCAATAATAATAGCCGATTACTAAAACAATATTCTCTTCAAGACTACCGCAAAAAAAACAGAAAACTTCACCTGCATCAGAGAACTGAATCCTCAATAAAAATATTTTTCAGCCTGGGGCAGTATAAGGTCATCATGTGCAGGTAACAATAATAATTAATAATTTTTCAGCTGGGTGAACTGAAGCAATGCAGAGTTAAGTGTCTTGCTCAAGGACACAAATTGTTTCCAGTGGAAACGGGAATCGAACCCCCGACCTTTAAGTCGTGAGTCCGACGCTTTGAACACTAGGCTACAACACCTATGTGCAGGTAATTGTGTTGAACTAAGAGTTCAAATAAGGTCATTTACTTGTACAAATTAGTCGAATAGTGGCTTTGTGTACAGGAGACTCTCCTCTATTTGTTGTCCAAAAGGTCACCTGACAACAACTTACCTCAGAGCTGAAGTCCACGTGGCCAGGCGAGTCGATCAGGTTGATCAGAAAGCCGGACTCGTCCGTTCCATCGCTGCGCTTGGACACCTCCTGCAGGGTCTTGACAAACTTCACATCGGCCTCAGTCAGCTCGTAGTACATGCTAACAGCCGTAGACTTGATGGTAATGCAGCGCTCCTGCTCGTCCTTGCGCGTGTCGGTGAACCTGGTCTCGCCAGCTCTGGCCGAGGCGATAATGCCAGCCTTGGAGAGAAGAGAGTCGGTCAGGGTCGACTTGCCGTGGTCCACGTGAGCAATGACAGACATGTTGCGGATGTTCCGCTTGTTGTCCATCATGCCACGGATTTGATTAACAGTGAAGTTCACCTAAAATATTTTAGTAAAGTGATGGGGCCATGTTAATTACCAAGAACCATAATTTAAAGCGGTGCAAAATCATAGAGTTATCATAATTTTGTCAGTCCATCTAGTAGCTGAAAGCCCACATGGTTTTTAGGGCAAGATTCAAAATTATCATCATTAATGAGATTTATGAAACAGCATAAATAAAGAATTTCATTACAAACATTTTTAACAAACATCAAAAAAGTCAAAAAGTAAGTTGCACATCCAGTGTAAATTAGGGGGTTGCATGCTTCTAAATGAAATTTTCCTGAATACCTAGAAGCAGTTTCTTATTTTAATTCTTTCTTTAATCTTTATGTAGTAGTCTGGGGCTTTGCTTTTAAATTAAACAAGTGTAAGATGTAGCATTTTTAAATGGAATCATGCTGCATATTTTATGTGACCAAGTTAAGGTGTTCTATATAATTTAGTGAATATGCTACTATGCATTATTCCAGTTTATTAATTTTAATAACAATATAGCAATAAAAAACTAGTTTTTATGTCAAATGGTGCAATTGACTAGTTGACTAGCTTTTAATCTTTTATTGCATATGCTTTATTTCCAGTTTTAGTTTTGCCATTATTGTGGATAGCATCTGATATGGATTGCCCTTAATACTATGTGCAATCTAGTGCACTAGTGTGGGAAAAAGGTATCTGGTATAGTTTATACATTGGCTGCAAAAATGTGGCAGTGTTCTTTCATTTAATTTCATTAGTTTACTTACTAGATTTGCTATCTTTGTTTAATATTTGTGTCTTAAAATTTGATGAATATTTCTACACTTTCCTTGATAGGCATCTTATGAGGATCCTATATGTTTGTCTAAATATTCTGCAACAAATTCAAAATGATCTTATACAAAAACAATATGATAGTTTGAATATTTTCCAAAAATAATCACCTAAACTATATATACACCTATTAATATTTTGACAATTGTAGATCTATACGAAACATAATCTTAACAAAATAGTTAGTGTTTTGCTGTAAGGAGGGTCCATGTACCATAGCTGTAGCCATAAGCAAAACTATGGCTTATTCCAATTCTCCATATTCCATAGCCATAGGGACCCCAATATTACCATATTCCAATAGTTCCCATAGCCATAGTTTTAACAAAAAGTCTAGAAAACAAAATATTTTGAATCAATAAGATAACCTAGTGCTTAAAAAACTGCAAATTAAGTTACAAAATAAAAGAAACACTTGATTGACTTTGTAAGATTATATTTTATCTATTTTTCAGAGCGACAATACTAAATTGTTACTGAAAGTACTAATGCTGAACTTTTTCACATAAAAAAATAGAATTTGCTAGTGTTTGTTTGTACTTTATTAGGTATATTTTAAAAGTTTCAAAGTTGATAATACAGTTTACTAAAAGTATATTTGTTTTATTCTACCTGTTTCTAATATTTTTTTCAATTTTTAAACAGTAACTATGGCTATGGCAATCTACAGAATCTGACAACAACTACCATATTTCCGTATTTGTAGCCATAAGAGCAGCTAGCTACTGTAGGCGTATCTGTAGCTGCTGTAGGCACCTATTTTACCGTAATTGCCATAGGATCCCGTAGCTATGGCTACTGCGGAACACTAAAAATAATTGTCTATAAATATATTCTATAAAGTAATTTTGGTCTAGGATAGAATCTTTGCATGGCTAATTTAGAACTTAAAATTGTGTACTTTTTTAAAGAATGTTTATACATTAACATGTGCAAATATTTCTTATATTGCAATACTTAAAGACTTCTTAAAGTTGTAACAATAAAGGACCTTTTATGGTTTGTCATTTTGACAATAAAATATATTTTTGCCCAAAGCCAATTGCTTTTACATGCAATAAAATCTGTTTTACATGTTACAAGTGCCAGAGTTTAGATAGTTTATATATATGCCAGAAATTCCAACATACAAAAGACCTGGAGTACACCATTGGCATACAACTTGGTGTACAAAAGGGCCTAATGTGCCTTTTTGGTATATAGCTTGGCATATAGAGATTGTTAAGATAGCACATTGGACCAAGTTTGATTTGTCCCAACCAATCCCAGCATTGGTACAAGTGTAATATACAACCTTTTAAAATGAAATCATACTTCAAGTTTTTAGCAATGACTCAAGTGCACAAGTTTGTCTAATATGTATACACAAGTTTATCAAAAATATGCATGCAAGTTTTTTGCAATACATACAGAATGCATCTTGGATTTTGTACAAAAATTCTTTCTTTGCCTCCTATCACATAAAAAATTATCAACTCATATAACATAGTCTAGATCATGCAAGGTGCATACCTGAACAAAAATTGAATTATAAATGCCTGCCTGGCTGTCGTAATCTGGTTTTCATCTGGCCTCGTCCGGTTTAACCCGTTTTAGGGGGGTGTTTTCGGACCAAAAAGATGTTGATCCGGTTTTGATCCAGTTTTTGTTTCTGGACCAAAAACTGGGCCAAAATCCGGAGTAAAGCCGGATGAAAGAGTTCTCTTTGTGACTCTTTTCATCCAGTTTTTGATCCGGTTGACTTGTCGATTAAACTCTAACAATCAGCCAGATTGAAAACCAGATGAAAACTGGAAGAAAGCATATCTTGGTCCGGAATTTTGTCCGGTTTTACATCCTGTCCATTGACCCACCAAAAGCCAGATAAAGACCAATGCACAAAATGGAAGAAGTCCAGATGAAATACTGAGTTCGGAAAGGGGACTTGGATTTTTTATGAGTAAGTAATTTGCAAGACTGCATTGAGTTGTTATTAGGTAAAGAAATATGTAATGAGTGACCAATGTGACCACTGCTGTGTTATTTGTGTTTTTCTGTGCTTTTTTAAAATAGCTGTGTTATTGTGTTTTTTAAGAAGTCATCTTTTTTCTGTGTTAAACTTAAATAAACAGCCCAATTTAGCTTTTTCTTGTGTTTTTATATTTTCTACTTGGGTGGAAAGGAACTGGCAATAGCAAGGAAGGCCACTAGCCTAGACAAATAGGGTAATACCGTCTCAATCTATCCCTACAATGTATGATTGATGATGATATTGATTTAAAATGAAAATGTGCTGCTTGAATTAGCTGGAATGAATTAAAACAAGAATTTCTATTCAGACAATAAATAAGCATTGGCAAAATTGCTATAGTGAATGTTTTTCACTTTTTCTTCATTTAAGTAGCTACTGTGTTTTTTCTTTCTAGCTGGGTTATTTCTCACATTTTTGTTGCTGGTCACACTGAGTGACATAAATTGTGAAGTACTTGTAAGTATTGAATTATAGAGCTGTATCACTAAAGATGGTATAAAAGCCATACATTTTGTGGCAAAAGCCGTAGTAATTTTGTGCCATATGTTATCCTAATTTCAATTTAAATACACTGTTGTCTATGTTGCCTTTGGCCTATGTTTAATGGAATTTTCCAAAGTTTATTGCTTATGCTTTGTGATTCAATAACTAATTATGTTTAGTTGTCTATAGTGTATCTTTCTTATCAGTCCAGCAATCAGATCAAAGACACAATAATGAAAAAGAAGGGAGTATATTATATTATCAGTTGAAGGAACAAAGACATGCTGAATATGCACGATGTACCTATTGCCTGCAATCTATACACCATGGTGGGTATTTTAGAACAGTAACTTTACTTAACATTACTAACGTGTACAATAATCACTGTTCTGCAGATAGGTAATATCAACCTTGGGTCTACATTTCTAGTTTTCTGTTGACATTTTGTTTCACTCCTAGTATGGAAAAATGTATATGTCGCTATTTTTTCTGTTGTCCCCAATTTTATAAGTGAGTTTTTTTTCTGCGCCTATTTCTTCGTGTAGCTGGAAGTTTTTCTTCTGTGAAATTTCTAGTTTTTCTGCCTAGTACTAATTTGTAGCCGCCTAAAAGATAGTGTGTCATCTCATTCTCCATTTCTCCTGATTTGTCCACCCAATATGAGGTTTTGCCATTCTATTTTTGACTCAAGCATGTCTTGTGTATTTGCATTTTTAGCGACATGCAACTTTAACAATTATCTTTGGTTTCATACATGCGCAACTTCCAAAATTTGGTCGGCTGTGCAACTTAGTTTTAACAAAAATGCGACATGGTTTTTTGGCCAAAAATGCGACTTACATGTAAAAAAACCAACGCAACTTTGGGTTAACGGCAAGAGTAACTATGACTGTCTTATTAAAGAAAAATGCCTTGTCATCTACTTAGTACTACTTTTGTATTTATTTGGGTGGGCATTTTTGCGACTTACATTGGTTGGCCGCCAAATCGGTCGGCCGACTATTGCGCATGTATGTTCGGTTTCAATATTCGGTACAAAAAAACCAATGCAACTTTGGGTTAACAGCAAGAGTAACTATGACTCTCTTATTAAGGAAAAATGCCTTGTCATCTACTTAGTACTACTTTTGTATTTATTCGGGTGGGCATTTTTGCGACTTACATTGGTTGGCCGCCAAATCGGTCAGCCGACTATTGCGCATGTATCTTCAGTTTCAATATATTCAGCTTCCACTACTCTATCTAGCAAAGTGAATTAAAGGTTGGCCACCCTCTGTGCAAGTGCAATATACCTTGCTTTCTTTGAGGTGTTTCCAGCAATTTGTTTTCTTACATTTTCAAAAGATTTCGTCTTGTTGTCAACCTTACTTAGTTCTTTAACATGTTATCTGCTTTCCCATCCAGTAGACTTGTGCATACATTTGATCTGGAATTTTGTCCAGTTTCTCATCCGGTAGACATGTGCATACATTTGATCTGGCATTCATCCAGAATTTCATCCAGTTTCATCTGGTGGAGGTGTGCATACATTTGATCCGGCATTCATCTGGAATTTTGTCCGGTTTCTCATCCGGTGGAGGCATGCATACATTTCGTCCAGATTTGCTCCACAATTTGCTCCGCCCTGTTCTCTGCAGCTTTCCAGATAGCTTCCTGGATGAATTTCCGGACTAATGTTGGTTGAACACCCAGATGAAAGGTCAAATATGCATGTTTTCATCTGGTTTGTAAACTTTTCATCTGGCTCTCATCCGGTTTTTAAATGAGACATTTGTATTACATACCAGATGAAATTCGGGATGTTGCTTTGGATGAAAACCAGATTATGACAGCCAGGCGGGTGCACACAAAAAATTTTGAGTATACACTCACACTCTTAAATTTATGCTTGAATTGCAACAATAAATGACCTTTTTTGGGTTGCGTGAAGAACACTTTTGGCTAATTATTTGGTTGATTTTTTTGCTTTTTCCCCTATATTATTTATAGCAAAAAATTGATATATGCAAATATTTGTTTAAATGCCTTAATACAAGCTTGAAAAAACTAGAAAGCTTAATATTTTTTACTTAAAATGATTTTTATTTTTTTTTCACTTATTCTTTTTTTACTAACTCTTTCACAAGATTCTATAAGTTGTATGCCAGGTGTGCATGCATACTAATTTCTCAGGAGTGATGCACGCCAACTGTGCATGCCTACTTTTGGCATACCTACACTCAAGGTTACATGTACACCAGAATTTTCCAACATACCATTGAAGAGTTTGGCATATTAGGGTACCACTTTGGGGCACCACCCCTATTGGAATAAGTTTCAAAAACCTGCGGACATGCAACATGGGTGCCAAAATTGTGCCTTCAAAAGCATGACGCGACACCAAATTTTGTTGACTAGGGGGGTGGCGATGCAACGTGCAACGCAACACTGACAACCGAATAACCAGGGGGAGGGGGAGGACACCATAGCAGCCACGTTGCAATTGACAATTTCTGTTTTGCCATTCACTCCCAACACCAAGACCATGGAGTGAGAGACAAAAGTATTCCTTTCAATTTTGCAGAAAAAGAAATGAAATTTAAAAACAATAAACAGTAAAACAACAAAGGTACAACACTTAGAAAACAGTGCATGCATTGTAACTAACAAGTAACATTTCTAAAAATTATATTTGAAGTATTAGTTACTTTACCGTCAAAATAAAAAAGAACAATTCAAGAACTAGTTATTATCAAACATGTTTAAAACATTTAAATACCAAGAAACAACCATAAACATATTACAATGAAACACAGTTTATGAGGTTTTGGCTACATATCTAGGCCGCAACGCGACACATGATGCCAGACACCAAGTTGCCACACTGTTGCGTTGCATTGTGCAATGCATGACGACATCTGGTTTCCAATGTTGCGCACATGACACACCACTTGATACCACTGTTGCACAATGCGACACCAGGAGAATCCAAAATGTGACGGATGGTCATCCACATTTTGTCAACTTATTCCAATAGGGGCACCATTTTAAGCTTGAGAAACTTTTGGCACACCCACTACTATAATTTTTCTTTTACAAAACTACATGCACATTGTAGGCCTAACATTAACAACAATGAGAGTTTAAAAAATTCCATTTTTATTTACAATAGTAATAGTACTTTTCCAAATATAAAGTTTTAAAATTTGTTAGTACCTATTAATATTTTTGATTATTCAAAGATGTTATAGAAAGTTTTTGTTTAACTAAAGAACATTTTTGAAAATTTAGAAAATGTGCAGTTTCTAAATGCAATTTAACTTGATGTGATAGATTTTTGCAATGTAAATTTGGCATTGTTTGGAATCTGCGCGCAACAGCAAAAGTCCTTGAATTGTCGCAACAGTTGCAAAAAAGGTCCTTTATTGTTGCAAGCGCAAATTTCAAAATGGTCCTTTCCTTAGACACTAAATCTTTGATTGATACTTCTAAATCTTCTTAGTTAGATACCAAATCTTCGAAATAAAAGATGCATAGCCATAGGCCTAGTTAAGTAGACGAAAATTACTAGACTAATTGCAAAAAAAAATTCTAAACACTTATTTATGGCGAAACGGTCTAAAAAGGAAAGATGTCCTTGGCAGGAATGGTTTAGTTTGGGGCGAAACAGCCAGAATTATGCATTACCAGTAAAAATACAGCAATACTGCAAAATAATTTAGCTAATAGTAGCAGAAAAAACAGGAGCTTACCATTTTTAGGCTGCTTCCAGTTCCAACTGCGATACAAATACTTTAAACACTAATAAACTCACACTACTATCGTATCTATGAAAAGTCAGTAAAAGGAGAACGTTTTTGAAATTGTTGTTGCATATAGAACTTTTCTAACAGTTACAGTAAAACAAAGACTATTTTTAAAAAGCTTTGCTGAAGCAGAATGTTTTTGCGTTTATTGTATTTATCTATTTATTTAAATATAATTTTTTATTAAAATGTTAAATGTACTCGTGTAACGACTAATAAAAAATGCATTTGGTAGGAGTATGGCTTTAGATTTTTTGTCTAATTATTTAAGTCAATTAAATTTCGACTTAATCCGCACTGCGGATTAGCATCACGCGCGGTACTGTCAGCCAATACTGACTCAGTAGAGAATTGTTGTTTCAAATACTGTTACAAATATGGATGTGAGATACAAAGAATTCAGACAGTTTATTTCTGGGTTTTTTTCTAAATCACTAATATTTTTTACTTTATTCTGCTAGCACTCATACACCAAATATGACATATTTTTAATTTCTTTGTTGTTGTATCTCAAGTTTAATCAGTCTAACTAGTTTATCGATCAAACTGCCAGTTTTTAGATAGCCATAATTTTCAGTCACCCTAAATTCATAAAATGATATACGAGTGGTACATAAATTATGTTCCTATTAGATTAGAGAAAGGAGTTACAATAAAATTGCAGTATTTTATTCTATTTTTTACAGACAGCCTACTTATCACATTTACCCTAACAGCTCTATTTTTCTTCAACAATTGGATAAATTATCAATTAGTTTTCTACTAAACGCTTACGCTACCATGATAATTGAAATCACTATGGTCAAGTTAGGAAACAATTTTACTTAGTCACCGACAATATAACTATTGCACATGAGAAGAAGAAGAAGAAAAGCATAATTTCAATTTCATTTAATTCAATGATATGCATTTTTTGAAACTTTAACTCAAAACTAATAAATAGAGTTCAACCCCCCTTTTGCAGAAGCAGTTAAAAGAAATTCATTGATAGCAGCAGTTATTACTAATTGCAATGTCTGCTTTTATCTAAAGAATCGTCTCTTAGAAGTACTTGTCGTAGTTGGCGCCGATGACAGCAGCAGTCTCCGGCCTCGGCCAGGCGGCGGCGCTGGCAGCGGTCCAAACAAGCTGCTGACCAGCATCGCCTACGAGCCTTGTTTCCTAGCAACTGTCAACGAATCTAAGGCGGTTTTCCCAAACAAGTTAGTATTTGTGTTTTAGCGTGCTTTTCCATAGATTATTGATCGTCAGCTTTAATAATTCTGAACTTCTAATTGTCAATAGCTTGAAAACAGGGGGTTGTAGGTTGTAGCCTAGTGGTTAGAGCGTCGGACTCACGACTAAAAGGTCGGGGGTTCGATCTCGACCCACTCAGAACAATTTGTGTCCTGGAGCAAGACACTTAACTCTGCATTGCTTCAGTTCACCAGCGGTAAATGGGTGCCAGCACTAGCTCGGGTAATTGAGGGTGCGTGGCGACCCCCAGTCCTTGGACTGAACAGCCGTACGCAGCCTTCAGATGCGCCGCGCAATAGCTGCGGCTGAGCTGTCGGTTGCACATCTGTCTATTTGTGTAGGTATAATCAATTATTATTATTAATATTGAAACAACAATAGCTCGGACGAAACACATAACTACAATGAAAACCGGCCATCACTTGAAATTCGCAAAAATT
>NIVC01004426.1:0-20000 GCA_002269645.1 Macrostomum lignano
GTGTATTCAGCACGCCAGTGAAGTATGAGACAGACCAGGCCTAAGGGCTACGGTCTGCGATGCTTCACGCCTGCCTATCTTAGCAGGTCAAGGCTGGAGAGGGAGGTCTGCACCCGCTATTTGCCGCTGGCAGCCGCAGACCCCCCCCTCACGCTGTTTCACAAGTCGACCCAGGGTACTCGTCCCGCGTGTGTTCAAGGCAGACCCTAGGGCTGCTGGACAGACTGGGCTCCGACGCTGGCGACCCATCAGTGGCTTCGGCCGAATTTGGGTATGCGGGTCTGGCTTGCCAGCCTGCAGGCCGTGGTACTGCTTAACGTACCCCTAATGCCTAAGGTGTTTGACCGTGCCGATGGGCTGGAAGGCCGGGGGTTGTCCGGTCGCTAGCGGTCCTTTTCTTTTTCTTCTTTCCTCTTTCTTTTGTGACTCAGCTCACTCCTTCCCGCTTTCAGCTATGGCGTCATCCGCCTCTTTAACCCCGCTGAAGCCGGGGCCCCGGCAACTCCGGCCGGTGACTCTGGCACCAGCGCCGCCCACCGGGGGCAGATGGGCTTGCGCCGGCTCGGCTGGTGACATGCCCGCACGCGCAACCGGGCCCTCCGCTGAAGCCCGACGCACCCGCAACCAACGCCGCAACGAGTGGCGACGGCGACTACGGGGTACTGCGGGCCGGCCACCGGCGGAGGGGAACCTGGGAGGGCGAGGCTGCTGTTGGGCCGAAAGGAACCACAGCAACCCCTGCCCCCAGGATACAACCCCCGCTGGTGAGCCACCCAGTATACCTGCTACAAGCGCGGCCGGGCCTTCGGGAACCGCCGCCACCAACTACGCCTCAAAGGTCAAGCTCCAACCGGCGGTCATCGTCTTCGGGGAAGAGCAGGACCTCACGGCCGACGAGCTCGACAGTGCCTGGCGCACCATCGATGCTGCGCTCATCGACCAGCTCCTGGCGGGCCGCCCTGTGAGCGTGGTCAAGTCTGCCAAGACCGACGGCTGCATCTTCATCTGGTGCAGCTCGGAGGAGAGCAGCCGCAATCTACGCGAGCTTCTGCCAAAGCTGAACTGGCCCAAGAAGCTCGGCAAGCTCGTCTTCGCCAGCGAGGGCGAACGACAGAAGACCCAGCGCTTTCGCGTCTGGATCCCGGCCGGCAGTGCCATTAAGTCCGGAGATCAGCTTAGGCAAATATTGCTAAAGCTGCCCCGACCTTAAGGTCAACGGGCTCCTACACCACGCCACTTCCCGCAAGGAGAAGGGGGCTACGGTGATCCTAGGGCTCTCTGATGACTGGGCTAAGCGCTTGCCGCCTAAGTCCACAATTCATATTGGTCTGACTCAGCTGACCATCCTCCGTTGCGAGGAGCGGAAAGCTGATGAAGCCAAGAATGCCAAAGCTTCCGAAACCGGAACTGGGGCCAGGCTCCTCCGGCAAAGAAGCTGAGGCAAACGGCCGATCCTATGCCGGTAAGGCAGTTCGCGCTGCTGAAACCGGAAATCGCAATCGCAGACCCGCCAGGAGCACCCGGAGGTCCGGCCTGATCCAGCGCGCGCTGGACCAGGCCAAGAACCTTCGTGCGCATGTGAGCGGGCCCGCGCTTCTCGCGCTCCACCCCAACAGCCAGAAGGCCAGACTCTAACGGGGAGGCTCCGACGACTGGTTCGAGTCTGTGACTCACCAGGAGGCTGGCGCCACCCGCATCGACCTGACCGACGAGGCAGAGGGACGGGCAGTGACAGCACCGAAGCACGCAGGAGAGGCGACGGTAACGTCCACGCTGGGCTCACGTCCGCGGAGGACTCCACAGCCACCCTAACTGCTGAGGACGCTGAAACTCCCATGGAGGTCTGCGGGTCACCCACCACTGAAAAGGAGGAGGATGACCTGCTCAACGATTCCCCAACTGCGTGATAATGATCAGCAACCAGGGAATCCATTGCCTGCAGATTAATCTGCAGCACTGCGTCGCAGCCTCGGTCAACCTTATGCGTTACGCGAGCTCGACAAGCCGGGCTCATCCTCGTCCAGGAACCCTGGACTCTCAGAGGTAAGCCTCAAAACGCCCCTGCTGGCTACAATTGTTTTTATACTTACCCTCGCGAGGCCAACTAGCCTCCCAGAGCTTGCATCTTTGCGAGCAAAACGCTCAGTGCGTGGCTCAGATCGGACCTGTCCAACAGGGACATCTGCGTCATCCAATCGAGGACCTTCTTCCTGGGAAGACCACCCTCATTGCCTCGGTTTACCTACCAGGCGATGCTGCGGTCGTCCCAGAGCCCTCGCTACGCTGGTAGAGCTCTGCTCTGCCAAAAACTACGAGCTCATGGTTGCCGGCGACATCAACGCCCACCACACTCACTGGGGCAGCACTGGCATTAATCAGAGAGGCGAAGACCTCCTAGCCTACGTTGCCTCTACGACCCTCGAGTTCTGCAACTCTGGGTCCACCCCTACCTTTGACAACGGACGGTGGTCGGAGGTGATCGACGCTACGCTCGCAACGCCCAGACTCTACCAGAGTATTGGGGCATGGCGGGTGCTTCCAGTGTCCTCACTATCGGATCACAAGTTCATCTCCTTCAACCTAATGGCCCGCGTAGCGCAACTCGTGTTATGTGGAGACGGAACGCCAGAAATACGGATTGGGAAACCTTCGGGCTCGCCCTGAAGGAATTCCATCGGTCTCCTGGCCAACCATCCACGATCACGTCGTGCCGAGAGGCGGATGAGTGCGCGACTGTTTTGACAGAGACGCTAACTGCCGCCTTTGAGGCGTCCTGCCCTTTAAAAGCCTATAAAGGGAAAAAATCGGCGCCGTGGTGGAATCCAGAGCTTGGCAACCTCCGTCGCAGGGCTAAGAGACTCCACCGCAGAGCAACTAAAACTAAGAGCCCTGCAGACCAAACCACCTATCATGAAGCAATTCATGAGTTTAAAAGGCAGGTTAGGAATGCAAAGGCTCAAAAATGGCGACAATACTGTGAGGAGCTAGAGGGCTCACGCCCCACCTCCAGAGTTGTGAAAGCGCTCACGCTGGACAAAATGTCTAAGCTCTCCTCGGTCAAACGCACCGACGGTACGTCCACGGACAACCCAGGGGAAACGCTTGATGTAATGCTCACTGCGTTTTTCCCTAACGAGCCAGCTAACCAGACCACTCCGGATCACTCGGAGGGAGGTCACGCGCTGGCTGCATCTATCATCACGGAGGACCGCATTGTGAGAGCGGCAAATTCCTTCAAGCCTTTCAAAGCCTCAGGACCCGACGGCATTGTACCGGCCCTTCTAAGAGAGGCGGTTAAATGCCCAGGCTTCCTGCGCAAACTTTGCAGCCTTCTTCGGGCATGCATCACGCTTGGTTATGTCCCGCAGGCATGGACCGAGGCAAAGGTGATCTTTATCCCTAAGCCAGGCCGCCCGGACTACCATTCTATCAAATCCTTCAGACCGATCAGCTTGACCTCCTCCCTGGTCAAGCTGATGGAGAGACTGGTGCTTTGGCGCCTTCTCTCTGTTGAGCTGAAGAACAAACCTCTCAGCAAGAACCAGCATGCTTTTCGGGCGGGTCGCTCCACTGAAAGCGCGCTGCACGTCCTGGTTGATAAACTCGAGAAGGCCGTGCTTGGTAGTGGCTTTGCTCTGGGGATCTTCCTGGACATCATTGGCGCCTTTGATAACGTCCTCTTTGAGGCGTTCCGAAGAGCTCTTTGTGAGAGGCTAACGCACTCACATCTCACCAGATGGATCATGTACATGATCAGCCATCGCACGGCCACCGCCAGTCTGCTGGGCTACCAGAGGACGGTCCCCGTCTGCAAAGGTAGCCCGCAAGGTGGGGTGCTGTCTCCAGTTCTCTGGAATATGGTCATCGATGAGCTCCTCCGGGATGTTCGGCCTGACCCCATTCTGAAAGTTGGATATGCGGACGATGTCACCGCGGTGGCATCTGGTCCGTCCCCTGATACCCTCAGGGACCTTCTTCAGAACTTCATCTACGCTGCTGAGCAATGGGCGGACTGCTGTGGTTTAAGGCTCTCTGAGACTAAGACCGCAGCGATCATGTTCACCAGCAGGACCAAGTGGCAGATTCGGCCGCTCACGCTTTACGGAAGGGAAATCCCCTTCTGCAAGCAGACTAAATGTCTGGGTATTACCCTGGACCACAGGCTGAACTGGTCACCCCACGTTCAAACAAAAGCCAAAAAGGCCTTCGCAGTCCTCGCGCAATTGCGCAGGGCTGTCGGCACCACCTGGGGGCTCACCCCCAAGCGCCTCTGGTGGATCTACACTGCAATGGTTAGGCCCGCTATCTCGTATGGCAGCCTGATCTGGGCTAGCGCCCTGCAGATAAAGACCTGTCTAGAGGCTCTCAGGAGAGCGCAAGGGCGCGCTTGTCGCACGATCATGAGCGCCCCTCCGTCTGCTCCCTACGATGGCCTCAACGCCTTCCTCAACATTCCTCCGCTGGACATCTTTGTCCGCAGGGAAGCGGCTAAGACTGCCCGCCGTCTAGCTGATGCTGGCATTCGAATCCAGCCCCATAGGGCCATGGCTAAGCGCAAGCTTCTGCCCCACGCTGACCTCTGCCTCAAGGACTTGAGAGACAGCGGCGGGCTCCACGTCCTATCTGACGGCGAACCCCGCACTCTCAACACCTCTTTCAGCGCTACAAGGTCACCATCCCCTCTAGGGATGCTGCCAATGACCACTGGAATTTCCAGGAGGTCCATTGCTACACGGACGGATCCATCAAAGACGGTCGCGCCGGCTTTGGGGTCTGCATCATCATCAACGGCCGCGTAATTGCCACGCATGCCCAGCACACTGGTAGATTCTCCACAGTCTTCCAGAACGAAGTCCTTGCCATCAGCTCTTGCGCTGCAGAGCTGAACGCCAAGGTTACAAGAGGAAAGACTATTGTCATCCACTCCGACAGCCAAGCGGCCTTACAGGCCCTTTGCCACACCACAACGAACTCCCGGACAGTCGCCGACTGCGCCCGGCAGCTCAACCTCCTGGCCAGAAGCAATACTGTCAGGCTGAAGTGGATCCCAGGGCACGCAGGGTTTCCGGGGAACGAGCTGGCAGACACCCTCGCCAAGAGGGGCGGCTCTGGCTCTTTTTTCGGCCCTGCCCCCCTGGTCCCTATGCCCTTGACAGTCATCAATCGTCAGATCGACGACTAGGCTGACTCCCTCCACAGGGACAGATGGGCGGGCACCCAAAACTGCCGGCAATCTTGTGCCGCGGTTCCTTGCCCGTCTCACAGGCTCAGAAACATCCTTCTGAACCAGAATCGGAAGGATATTCGAGCCCTTGTCATGACCCTTACCGGCCATGGCTACCTCGCCAGGCACTGCTTCCTCCGAGGCGACCTCGAGAGCGAAATTTGCCCCTTTTGCGAGTGCGACAATGAAGATGCTCAGCACTTTGTCTGTCACTGCCCCTTCTTTAACAGAGACCGGCTACGCTACCTCGGGCTGAACCCATCCATTGATGAGGTTTGCCAGCCCGACAGCATCCCACGGCTCATCCAGTTCCTTCGGGCGACTAGACGAGCCAGTTTTTTCCCAACGGAAGATCACGCTGCAGGACGGACCGGCGGACCACCCTGACCGGCCCCACGCCTCTGCCTGTCTGCGGGCCTTCAGGGGCTAGCGGAATGGGCGACCCTCGCCTCCCCGCTGTGTCTACGGACCACCCTGCAGCTAAGTCAAGTCAGACGGATCCTCCAAAGACGGCTTATCTGGCTTTGGAGTCTGTATCCTTATCAATGGCCACGTGATTGCTACTCAGGCCCAACACACTGGCAGACTCTCCAGCGTCTTCCAGAACAAAGTCCTTGCCATCAGCTCCTGTGCAGCTGAGCTCCACTGCAGGGACTTCAAGGACAGAAGAATCTTCTTCCACTCTGACAGCCAGGCCGCTTTACAGGCCCTGTGTCACACCACTACGAACTCCCGAACAGTCCGCGACTGTTTCGGGCAGCTCAACAAGCTGGCTTGGAGGAACACTGTCCGACTTACATGAATCCCAGGACACGCCGGCTTCAAAGGCAACGAGCTTGCGGATTCCTTCACTAAGGTGGGCTATTCCAGCTTGCCCCTTGGCCCCGTGCCCTGGCCCCCATCCTAGCCACACTCATTAATTGTCAGATTAACAACTGGGCAGACATACTGCACTTGCGCAGATGGGATGGTATCTCTAACTGTCGCCAATCTTGTACGGCAGTGCCCAATCCGTCCCTCAAGCTGCGGAGAATCCTTTTGAACCAAAATTGAAAAGATATCCACGCTCTCACTATGGCCTTCACAGGTCACAGTTGCTTTGCCAGGCACTGTTTCCTCTGAAGTGCCCGCCAGAATGAACTCTGCCCTTTCTGCAACCTTGAGAATGAAGATGCCAAGCACTTTGTCTGCTACTGCCCGGCTTTCAACCAAGACCGGCTCAACCACCTTGGGCCCAACTTGTCCCTGGACAACGTTTGTTGGCCCGAGAACATCCCACGGCTCATCTGGTTCCTACAGGCCACCAAGCGAGCCTCCGTCTTCCCCATAGAAGACAATGCTGCAGACAGGATCAGCAGACCTCCCTGACCGGCCCTGCACACTAGCCTATGCAGGTCTTTCAGGGATTAGCAGAATGGGCAACGCTCGCCTCCCCACTGCGTCTTTGGACTGCCCTGCAGCTAAGTCAAGTAAGTCAAGTCAAGTGTATAGGAGAATTGCAAGTGCAACTGCATACATGCGCAACCTTGGAATCACTCGGCCGTTTCTATTGGCAGCACACACATGTAAGTCGCTATTGGCTGAGAGAAGTCACATGATTACTATTCTGTCCAATAGCAACTTACATGTGTGTGTTGCCAATAGAAATGGCTGGGTGAATCCCTAGGTTGCGCCCAAGCATGTGCAACTGTATATTTGTCATTCTTATAGTCTCTCATTTACAATGTGATGAAGCTGTAAATAGATTTTTCTATACTTTAAGCAGTTACAAAAAATGACTACACTTAGCTAGCTATATGTATTATTTATGGGTGAGTGGCTGGGTAAAAGTGAATTAAGTGGGTGAGTGGCTGGGTGAAAGTGAATTAAGCGGGTATGGCTGGGTGAAAGTGAATTAAGTAGGGGAGTGGCTAGGTGAAAGTGAATTAAGTGGGTGAGTAGCTAGGTAAAAGTGAATTAAGTGGGTGTGGCTAGGTGAAGGTGAATTAAGTGGGTAAGTGGCTAGGTAAAAGTGAATTAAGTGGGTGGGTGACTGGGTGAAAGTGAATTAAATGGGTGAGTGGCTGGGTAAAAGTGAATTAAGTGGGTGAGTGACTAGGTGATTAAGCAGCAATCTTTGCATAGTACATAGCTAAACTTACTGGAATAAAGCTGCATAAAGGGTCTTATCACAGTGTAGAATATGCCATCTAGAAACCATGTTTCTGTGTTGGCCAGGATTTCAAGCTGCTTATCCGTGGTAAAAAGCAGATGGCACTTCTGTGTTCTGGCGACATGGAGATCTGACTTACATGTAAGAAAGTTGGATGGAAGAGCCGCATCTTGCAGTTCAAATTTGAGATTTCTTGGATGCTGGGGCTGACTTCCAGCTCAAAATCTATTTGTGTTTCTAGCTTGCTGCTTAACAGTTGGAGGATTTATTCCTAAATCATCGCACAGAGAGTGGGCAATCAGAGCACCTTCAGCTATTTCTGCAGCTGGCTTGAATTGGCATTGCTTTGTCTCCAAGAAATTTTGAATGAGAATAACTATTTGCCAATTTTATCTTCATGTGCTAGCATTGTGTTTTTGTAATATATGAAACCTATTTTTTGTATGTTGTTCATTATTGCCTTGAAATCATTCTTAGTCTTATTCATTAGTTGCCTTAATATATATTTTTGTTTGTTTTCAATATAAAATCACTATTTTTCTTATCACTATTTTAGACACTTTAAAAAGTAAGTATAAATGAATCAGTAACTCATTTTAGTACTGTATGTTTGCTATTATTCTTTTGTTTGATGTAACTTTGTTTAAAATAGTCTGCCATATTTATTAGAACTCATATATATATATATATATATATAGGTAGAAAATATACGGTAAATAAATCATCTTCCAATCCTGCATCTTCCAATCCTCCAAGACTTCCCTAATTAGCCTAGCTAGACCCATGAAAGCTAAAGACCTGACCTATTGGCAAACCCAACCCCCCAGCTCCCAACCCCTTGCAAAAGTTAACCAGACCCAATATACAGAAGATTCATGGATTAATGAAGTGAGCCTTGGCCCTGAATCATCAAATGAACAGTATAAAGCCATCATTGATCTTATGAAAGAAAACCATGAAGCTTTTTCCTAGAATAAACTTGACATGGGCCTGACACACTTAGTAACCCATAAAATCGCCATCAAAGACCCCACCCCCATTAGAATCCCAGCTAGACATATCTCCCCGCACTTGCAAAAGCAAGTTGATGCCCAATTAGACGATATGTTAGCTAAAAACCTAATTAGACCCTGTTATTCAACTTACTCTACCCCCTAGTAATTGTCCACAAGGAAGATGGTTCCATTAGAATAGTTAGCGATTTCCGCATGCTCAACTCAAGAGTTAAGTATTACTCCTACCCCCTCCCCAACATCCAAGAGACCTTCTCCCACTTAACTAGTAGCCAATACTTTAGCAGTTTAGATCTTAATTCAGGATACTGGCAAGTCCCCATCAAAGAAGAAGACAAGCATAGAACCGCCTTCTCTACCCTAACTAGAGGCCAATTTGAATATCAAGTAATGGCCCAAAGACTTTCCAATGCCCTCGGAACCTTCCAATGTCTAATGAATTTAGTCCTATTAGGAATTCAACACAAGTACACCATGTTCTATATAGACGATATAATAACCTATTCCCAATCCTTTGCCAAATATTTAGATCACTTAAGAGAAGTGTTCAAGCGACTAATTGCCACAGGTCTAAAGCTGATACCCAAAAAGTGCAATCTTTTTCATCGCAAGTTAAAATATTTAGGACACGCGATTGGCCAACAAGGCATTCAAACAGACAAGACGAAAATTGAAGCTATCCAAACTTGGCCCCATCTCAAAGACGTAAATGAATTATGCAGTTTTCTTGGCCTATGCAATTATTATTACCGATTTGTGAAGAATTATGCTGAAGTGGCTAATGATCATCCCCTATTTCAATTGACTTGAAAAGGAGTCCAGAATTTTTAATCTAAATGGAGCAAAGTGCATGATGAAGCCTTTGAAGCCTTAAAGCAGCGAATGATGTCTACCAAAGTGTTAGCCTACCCAAAATATGTCAAAGATGAAAATGTGAAGATGGTGCTCGACACAGATGCCAGTGATGACAGGATTGGTGCATGTCTTGGCCAAATCCAAAGTGATGGCATAGAGCAACCAATAGCCTATTTTAGTAGAGCAATGAAGGAATCAGAGAAGCGATACCCTGGAAAGAATTATTAGCCCTTGTCGATGCTATGAGGCATTTCATATTTTATCTGATCGGCAAGAAATTCTTAGCCCAAACTGACACAAAGCAATTATTTGGCTCATGAGACAGATAGAAACAACTGGAATCTTAGGTAGATGGATAGAGCGCCTAAATGAATTCAGGTTCAACATTGAACACAGAAGTAGTGCAAAGCATTCCAATGCCAATGGATTGTTGCAACGACCAGCTGAGACAGCTGAAGCCCCTGAAGTATTCCCTAAAGCAGCACCTGAACTTGATAAAGCAACTCCTGAAGTTTCTGAAGTCCCTGAAGCAGCCCCTGAGCCTGCTGAAGCAATCTTTGAAGCCCCTGAAGCATCTGAATAATTTCTGAGAACCCTGAGCCAATCCTTGAGAAAATTGAGAAGTAACCCCTGTTCCCCTGAGAAGTAAAAAAGCTCTTGCTGAAACTAAGGACAGCCCCATGTCTTAGTCACCTGAAGCTCTGACAGAAAGTGAGACCCAGCCTGAATGTCCCCAATCTAGGCCAAAGCTAAATGTCTTATGTAGAGAAGTAGAAGAAAGAGAAGAAGAAGAGACAGGAAAGTGTGAAAAGTTGCTAACAGATTATCTTCCCAGCCCCCTGAAGAAAGAACAGATTCAAGAAGCCCAATCTGCTGACCCCATCATTAGAGCTCTACTAGAAGCCAAGAATCAGAAACTGAGCCAATTTCCCAAAACACCAGATGTGCCAGAAAAGATAAGTAGAAATTTCGAAGCCATGAGAATTGACAATAATTTACTGACCATATCTGAAGATGGAAAGAACAAAGTCATTTTGCCCCTATCCCTAGACAAAGCAGTCTTTATGACCTACACTATAGCCCCTCGCAGGATATCTAGGAAGAGATAAGACAATCCAAAGAATAAGAGACAGATTTTGGTGACCTGGACTGAGCACCTCAGTTGAGCAGTTAATTGCTGAGTGTATCCCTTGCCTTGAAAGTAAGAAAGGTCACTTTGTGCAAGCCCCTATTTAATCATTCCCCATTGGTGAAGCTTTCAACCATCTGCATATAGACATTATTGGCCCAATTTCTAAAGAAAGCAAGCGAGGTCACAAATACATTTTAACAGTTTCACATATGTTTTAACAGTTGTGGATAGCACTACTTGATACCCCTTCTCTTTTTTTTAGAAAGCAAAGCATTGAATGAGGAAATTCCTCAACCCCTACCTCCCTCTCCTGCCTGCTGGATCCCAAGCCCGCGCACACCCTCCCCTACAATCTAAGGTGCCCAACCCAAGCCAAACACAGATACAACTGTCATCTAAAGCGCTTAATAACAGCCCTCAGTCTGTTGCGCAACCTCCAATTTTAATCTTCCTACCCTTCTTTTGCCATCCCCAATTGCACAATAGACCCCAAATTTTACACAAAGAACTCCTCACGGGCAATGCCAATGTACAAGACCCCCTAGAAAAAATTGACCCAAAATGGAACTAGAGCCTAAAGAAGACGAAAAATAGAATGAGTCACAAAAATGAGGAATCTAAAAAAATCCAGGAACAAAGGGAATGATGAATAAACACTTCAACTGAGATTGCACAACTAAAAAACTTGCTCCCCACTGTTATCTGTCTCCCACAACAGCTATCTTGAATTCTTTGCATCATTCCCAATGGCTAGTGAAGATGAGTTAAAAAGGCTGCAAGATAAGTTAAGCCTCAGTCCTAGTGAAGGAGAACTATTTGACAGTGATACTGAGAACAAGCTTCCAGTCCCTAAATGCCAACAGACCCAGCCCAAACCCACCAGCACTAAGCCACAACCATTATCCGTAGTTGTGTGCCCTCCATCCTCATTGGTGTCTGGCAATCGAGTCCATCTAATGAAACAGCAGGCTGAAGCCCGGATCCCTGTCTCCCCTGCCATAGCTCAACGCCAACCCAAAGGCAGTAAACCCACTATTGCGCTTCCGCTAAGCGAAATTCCAAAATCAAGCACTAATCATCACCTAGGACCACGCCAGTCCACACCTTTGGCTTTGCCATATTGCAACCCTGATTGCCAGCCAAGAGATCCCCCATCAGGCAACTGCTACCACCCCCTATGGCTACACTGCTGCAGCATCAAGCTATTGCAAGGTCAGAATCCCTGATGGCTGAAGTTCCGCCTTTGATGCATGGAGTGGCTAAATCAAATTTGATCAAAGACATTAGGAGCAAATACAACAAGCTTATCTCGAAAATGACTGAGCCAAGTTGCAGCAAGTACCGCCACCTAGTTGCTAATCTGCAGCGCTATCTAGTGCACGTAGGGCACTTTCGCCTTGACAGCTATCCCTTCCCAGTGCGAGAAGACTTGCACGCCACTATTCAGGCCTTACAATGAATTTCAATTGCCCACACTGTTACAGCCTAGCAGCGTGTGGTTGCATACTCGCTGCTCGAGTTAAACCACAGATGGGCCAATCAGGCCAACGTTTGCACCGAGATGCAGTGGCTTGGTCTAGAGTGCAGCTGGCCAGCTGCTGACCGGCTCCCGACGGAGTTGGTCCGCTACCTGTGAATTGACTCTGAAGTTTAATTTTTCTTTTTCAAACTGTACTACTAGTATTATTGCATGATGAAAAATACTCACTTATAAATTGTATTCCTATTTTTCATTAAGGAAGGCCAGATGTGCCAGCATTGTTTTTTTATAGTATTATGAAACCTATTTTTTGTATGTTGTTATGTATTGTTCGAAACTTGTTCCACATAAAAATCCTAGCAATGCTTAGTAACAGTGCGAACCAATGAGCGAGCCCACTAAACCCCCTCTCGGGCAAACACGAAGATGCGGTCCAGTTTCTCAGATATGTAATCAAGCCCCCTGCAGCTCCATAGACCCATCAATCACATCCCGCCTAGCTAAGAGCAATCATTCACAAGCAATTATCAAGTATAAGCCATGGAAGATGACCATTTAGACAACTTTATTAAAGATTTGTTAGGACTAGATGAAACCATGGAAAATCTAGAGCCAGCCGCAGATCAAGCCGCCAAGCAAGCTGCCGAGCAAGCAGCTCCGGCAGAGCAACCACCAGCAGCTTTGGCAGAGCGACAGTCAGCAGCCTTGGCAGGACAGCAGTCAGTCGCCAGGTCAACTCAGCAGTCAGCAGCCGTGGCTCTTGATCTCAGTGAGGCTCCACTATGCAACCTGACTAGGCCACAAGCCGTGGCGGGAACCTCAAAGAGGCCGTTGTCAGATGAGCCACCAGGATAGGAGACAGTGCCGGTGAAACGGCCCAGGCAAAGGCCCCAGTGAAATTGATTGTCATCAAAATGTGCGCTGCCGAAGGATGGCACACAGTGCAACTGGCAGAACTGCCAGCAGGCCAACCACCGTGATGCCAAGCTTCACCGCAGCGACATCAGCCGTCAGCACCGAGTCAGCTACCTGCCCTGCAGCATCAGCCATCACTGCCACACTAGTCCACGCCACAGCCACAGCCGCCCCCGGCGCCGCAGCAGCCAACAAGGTCTCACCGAGATGTGGTGCAGCAGCTGATGGCCATGCATGGCACCCTGTTGGAAAGAGTGATGCACGGCATTCGCACGTACTTGATGCGTATTGCCTACCTAAGACTCGATCAAGTGCTGCCCCAGCGAGCATACATCTGGCCGGGACTTCAACAGCTGCGCACCCACTATCAGAGTGGCAAATTGTTCGCTATTCTGCAGTACGTGGCTGACCAAGTCTGAGGCAACATCGATGCCAGCTGAGAGCCTTTCCAGCGTCAACTGGTAAATATTGAGCTGAGGTGGCTCTTCACACAGATGGGCTGGCCAGAATTCTGAAACCTTCCCAGAAACTGCAATTTCTAAATGGTAATATACGAAATTAACTGACATGTTTTTATTTTAGTGCCTATATTGTTGTGCTGCTTTCATAGTTTGTCTTTTTATAAATTCTGCATACTATTAACTATTTTGAATATTGCATTGCTACAATTATATTGCTTCCATTTCACCTTTTATATACTATTATTAGTAGTTATAGTTGCTGTATATTTTTGACTATTGCTTTGATACATTGCTTCTATAAAATCTTTTTTCACATGCCATTACCAGTAGTATTTGCTGTTCACTTTGCTACCTTTCTTCTATAACTCACATTTTTTTAACTTTGTTGTCTGCATATTACTAGCATTTTTCTTCATATTTGTGCTACTCATTGCCTTGTTTATTACAAATTTATGTGTGAATACAACTTATTTTGCCTGACAATTATTGCCTTTACTTTACTTATGCATTTTGAGCAATTTACTCACGCCAAAAATTTCATCTTTCTGTTTGTAAAATTTTTGTTTTTTGTAACTTGCTGTCAGGGAAAGCAGCTGAAACAGTGCATTAATAATAGTATGATACTGTACGATAGTTCTAATAGTTACTCATTTTTCTTAGAAAACTCTAGTTCAAATCCGCGCTAAAAATGAATCTTTTGTTTAAATGTTGTAAGTTGCAAAAATATTTTTCACAATTATTATTTGTTTGAAATGATGAGAGGCTTTGGTATAAATAAAAGCCCCAAGTAGGCCAAGAAGACAACTTGCTTGTTTGTATGCTTTAGCAGCAAAGCTTTCAATAGCTAAAACTTAATAGGAAAATTGTTCAAGTGACTTATTCATTTCTATAGTAAAAACCCCTATATTGGGAGAGTTCAAGACCACTAAAAGTGAGAATTCGCCTCAAGGCAATAATTATAAATTCGCCTCAATGCAGAAGAATCGCCTCATAGCGAGAGAAAACCACCTCAGGGCAGGAAAAATATAAAGCTATGACCCTCTGATCTTGGGAATGCTAGGACTGAGAGAATAATATCTTTAGAAGGGTATAGGAATAGGATAAATAGTGCCTAAAGACCACTCAGGCCAGAAAGTACAATAGAAGTATAGACACTACCAATAAAAGTACATACACTACCAATAGAAGTACAGACGCTACCAATAGAAGTATATGCGCTATTAGTAAAAGGCAAGTATTAACCAGCAATATTAACAAGAAGGAATAAGCCCTGTTATAACTTTGGTGGCATTGTAGAATTATTTATAAGGACAGAAGTAAACCCTAGGACATGTCAAATAATGAAAAATTTGATTTTGGAAGTGGGTCAAATTTGAATATTTACTTTAAAAAACAATATTTTTCAATGCTTTCAATACTGACAATAGGCATTCTACTTGAAATCTAAATCTTGGACTTCTTAGTCTAAATGCCCATCATCATCATGGAGGCTTAGTAAGCCTATAGGCCTAGAATTTTAAACAATGAAAAATTTGATTTCAAAGTGGGTCAAATTCAAAAAGGCCTACAAATGTCAAATATTTGAAAAACAATGTTTTTTTTAATAGGCCTACTTTTATTTTTTTTTTTTGAATTTGAATATCCCATATGTGGGTATAATGTACTAATATATAATAATAATATTATCAAAAAAATATTAATACTAGGCCCTAAAAGTTTTTTTTATAATAAACTAAAAAATCAATAAAACATAGGCCTAGCAATAACATAATTTTTTGGCTTTAGGCCCAATTGTTAATTAAGGCTAGGGATCCATGGCCCAATTGCCTATACCATACCCTTAGCCTTAGGCTACAACTCTAAGGGTCAGACATGAGTGTAACATACACCGCACGTTATTACGCATGTTATTCCGCATGTTATTCCGCACGTTATTCCGCACGTTCCGCTAGTTATTCCGCATGGTCCGCATGTTGTTCCGCACGGTATTCCGCACGTTATTCCGCATTTTATTCCGCACGTTATTACGCATATTATTCCGCATGTTATTCCGCACGTTATTCCGCACGTTATTCCGCACGTTATTCCGCACATTATTCCGAATATTATTCCGCACTATTCCGAATTTTATTCCGCATGTTATTCCGCACGTTATTCCGCATTTTATTCCGCACGTTATTCCGCACATTATTCCGAATATTATTCCGCACGCTATTCCGAATTTTTATTCCGCACAATAGTCCGCACATCTACTTTTTTAACATATTTCCCACCAAAGGGTTTTTTCATATTGCTTGTTCTGGTTCTAGAACCAGAACCAATTTGTGAAGTATAACTTTTAGTCTCCATAACTAGAGCTAGGGAGATACGTGCTATAAAGTTTTTATTATTAAATGACAATCGCCAAGAAGAAAGTGAAAAATTGTGCTAAGTGAGGTTTGTTAAGGCAGTCAAATATTAACAGAGTTTAAGTTATACTGCTGTTTTTCTTGGAATTCCGAACCGATTCTGGTTCTGGAATTGGTAATATGAAAAGGCCCCTAGTCTAACTTACGCGTTCCATACATGATTTCCACGTCAAAAACGTGAAGATATAGATAGTTTTTAATAAGTATGACGATCTGCATAAAATATAATTGTAAAAAAAGCTAAATTAGCTAAATGCAGTAATACGGTTTACTTACTACACATTAGTTTTTTATTTGGTGTTAGCACTTATAATATTTGTTAAAGCGTAAACTTCTTTCAGTATCAAAGAACACTTCATTTTGCGTCCTGTAGTGACCTTGTACATGTATGATGTGATTCTTTCAAATTAATTTAATATATGTTGATAAGTAGTCACTTTTATCTTCTTTTCTCAACCTCTCCGCGACCCCAGCTCTGTGCATGCAACTCTGTAACTCAACTTACAACTCTGCAACTACAGTACTCTGTTGCAGTCAATTATAATTTTACGAATGCCATGTACATGCACTCAACTCGCGTAATCCAGGAAAATATAACGACAAGCTCATGTACATTAGGCTTTTGCTTTACATTTAAAATGTATCAAATGGAAAAATTACTTGTAAATCTTATACAGGACATCGTGGAAAAATGCCTAATAACATGCGAAAAATGTGCGGAATAAAGTGCTGAATAACGTGCGGAATAATGTGCGGAATAACGTGCGGAATAACGTACGGAAAAACGTGCGGAATAACGTACGGAATAACATGAGGAATAATGTGCGGAATAACGTGCGGAATAACGTGCGGAATAACTTACGGAATAACATGCGGAATTACGTGCGGAATAACGTACGGAATAACATGCGGCATAAGTTATTCACGTGGGTCAGACAAGATCTCAATCTAAATAGGCCTAGGCCTAATCTCAATTTTCAAGATCTTGGCACTTTTCTCAATCTCAATCTAATATCTAAGTTTTAAAATCTCGAAAAAATGCAAGATTTGTGACAACGTGACTAGGCCTATACTCTACCGCCCGCCCCCACCACCACCCCACCTGGATCTGTTACACCACTGAGTCTGACTAAGCCCCTACTAAATTAAAACAGTAATTCCAGGACCCAGGCCTAACCGAATGTATTGTGCTTGTACGTCGTAGTTGTAGGCCTGACTTACTTACCATTACCAATACAAGACTGACCAGCATTGTAAACTGTGCATCGCATGACGCATCGCCTGTTATTGCCATTGGCAAAGCAGGTTGTCATGTTTAACAGTTAACTGGTCAATCAACTACCTAAGATAGTTAGCCAAAAATACAAAGCAGTATAACTCGTCCGTCCGTCTATTTGTCGGCGCTACCTGTATGGCTGTATTGGGTTACGCGTTTTTTATATAAACAACACGAAAACAGTCAAAAGTACTTTTCTGGCACTTTTACGGTTTACAACCATGTTTGAAACAAAATTTACATATTTTTAAATTGCAAAGATTAATAAAAGTAACTTTACTTAAAAATGTTAGTGAAAATTGCGTTTTTAAGTGTTGCATTAATTAAAAAATAAGCCAGACAAATCTTGTTTTAGCTTCACTAGCAATATTCGGAAAGTAAGGTCAAGCAATTTTTTAACGAATTGTCGAACTTCAATTTCGTTTACAAATTCAACTGCAATGCAGTAATTTCGTCTGATTTAAATCTTTTTGCCCTAAGCTTTATTCTCAAACATTTCCAAACACTTGGTTTATTTTTGGATAGTTATAGATTTAATTTACAATCCATTCTTTAAAATGTATCATTGAGTGTTTTGTAAAATTCAAGCTACCTGCCTACATCAACTACAAATTACACCAGTGCTGTATCAGGCTTTGGATTTAGAGACTTACGGAGAAAAAATTGTACTGATTTACATACCACAAAAAATAAGCACACATTGTATTAGTAAAAACTAAAGGCAAATAAAGGCAAGGCAAGGGCAGGCAATTATAAGGCAATAAGAAGAATATTTGCACCTCTAGCATTTGTGATTGTGAAACAAACCAATAAAGATATTTGGCCTTAAGTTGCGATAGGATTTATAAAATTATTTAATGCATATGGTACCATTTTACAGCCTAAAATGCTTTCATGCTAGATAAGACACTACCATATAAGCGTGGTCCAATGCAATATGCATAATTGCAGAACTTTCAGGATCAATTTTTTTTTTTCATTGGAAGTTAATTTTTTTTAAAAAAAAAGAAAATTTCACTACTACAGTTCGCGCATGCACAATAATACTTGAATTTCTTCTCACTAAGGACACTTTGCACGAGCCTATTGTTCATGCTTATTCACTAAATTATGAATGATATACCTCAAAATGGGTTTGAGTGACACTTTAAAATATTTTTATTAGTAAAAGCTTTGTTCAATAGTATAGCCGCATGGCACTTAATATTTCCTCTAAAAGCTTCAGTTTTCTTACGTTACTTTCTGCTTTAAGAGCATGCAATTAGCCTTTATTGCACATTTTAACTTCCTGTTCTATCCAAAAACTTTCGCTATGTTAAGCATGCTGCATATAATAATCGTTTTTTGTTCATAACAGCGAACAACTGAGTAAGTGCCGAGAGCGAAGGTTCCCATGTCGTCAAGATCCGGTCACCGGCACTCCCCAGCCTGCAGCCCAGAAGTGCTTCTGGCCCTCAAATCGCAGTCGCGCAGTCTCTCGCTCAACCGGAAGCGTCTGCTCGAAGCTCCACCGGAAGCCAGCAGGCTGACCTTCCTGGCCCGCCTGGACCTGTCCTGCAACCAGCTCCGCGACCTGCCGCTGGTCCTGGAAAGCCTCGAGCTGCTGCAGCACCTCAACCTGTCAGCCAATCAGTTCTCCGACCTTCCCCTCGTGCTGGCGTCCTTCTCCCGGCTGCAGTACCTCAACTTGTTCAACAACCGACTCTGCCGCCTGGAACCGGCCGTGCTGGGCTGCCTGACGAGCCTGCGGACCCTCAATCTGAACTCGAACTCGCTCGCCTCGCTGCCCGCCGAGATTTGTCGCCTACAGCGGCTCACAACTTTGGCGGCGAATCGAAATCAGCTGACCAGCCTCCCCGTGGAGCTGTGCGCACTCGAGCACCTGCAAGTCCTGCACCTGGCCTACAATCAGCTCACCGCCTTGCCGCTGGAGTTCGGCTGCCTGGCATCGCTGCGAGTTTTGCAGCTGCAGCGAAACTGCCTGACTGAACTGCCGGAATCTGCGGCCCGCCTGCACCACCTGGAGTATCTGGACGTCGCCTGCAACCAGCTGCAACTGCTGCCGGCCAGGTTTGGCGAGCTCAACCTCAGAGAGTTTTATTACGAGAGAAACCCGCTAATCCGGCGGGACCCAGTGCACAGCACCCAAGAGCAGGAGGCGCTCGGCCTCAAGGAGCTCTGCGCTCGGGCTGTCATGCAGGAGCTGCGAAGTCGCGCCTCACCTTTGCGCGATCAACTCAAGGTTGGCGTTTGGGTCAATTCTTCACTTGAGTTTTATCAACATCTCTGCCGTAGCCTTCACCACACCTGTATTCTTCGTTAAGTCCCTACCGTAGCCTTAACCACACCTGTACCATCGATAAGTCCCTACCGTAGCCTTAACCACACCTGTACCATCGTTAAGTCCCTACCGTAGCCTTAACCACACCTGTACCTTCGTTAACGTCTCTAGCGTAGCCTTAACCACACCTGTACTTTTGTTAACGTCTCTAGCGTAGTTTTAACCACACCTGTACCTTCGCTAACTTCTCTACCGTAGCCTTAACCACACCTGTACCTTCGTTAACGTCTCTAGCGTAGCCTTAACCACACCTGTACTTTTGTTAACGTCTCTAGCGTAGCCTTAACCACACCTGTACCTTCGCTAACTTCTCTACCGTAGCCTTAACCACACCTGTACTTTTGTTAACGTCTCTAGCGTAGCCTTAACCACACCTGTACCTTCGCTAACTTCTCTACCGTAGCCTTAACCACACCTGTACCTTCGTTAACGTCTCTAGCGTAGCCTTAACCACAGCTGTACCTTTGTTAACGTCTCTAGCGTAGCCTTAACCACGCCTGTACCTTCGTTAACGTCTCTAGCGTAGCCTTAACCACACCTGTACCTTCGTTAACGTCTCTAGCGTAGCCTTAACCACACCTGTACCTTCGTTAACGTCTCTAGCGTAGCCTTAACCACACCTGTACCTTCGTTAACGTCTCTAGCGTAGCCTTAACCACACCTGTACCTTCGTTAACGTCTCTAGCGTAGCCTTAACCACACCTGTACCTTCGTTAACGTCTCTAGCGTAGCCTTAACCACAC
>NIVC01004426.1:25000-46405 GCA_002269645.1 Macrostomum lignano
GGGGGGAATTGCTGAGATGCCTGATGACTCATGGGGGGATTGCTGAGATGCCTGATGCCTCATGGGGGGATTGCTGAGATTCCTGATGACTCATGGGGGGAATTGCTGAGATGCCTGATGACTCATGGGGGAATTGATGAGATTTCAAGCGCACATGCACCTACACCAACTTATCCTACCTTTAATTCCGATGAGAATGCTAACCCAGATTCTGAAGTGTTCCGAGTGGCATTCCACTACTGTGTGCGAGTATACCACGCCTTTGACTCTGTCATCGTCCTTTGGAGCAGAGGCGTTCGCGGCAAGCTGGGTATATTTTGTTTAGCTATATAATTACTTCAGAGAGCTGCGATCATGGTTACCTCAGAGCCAGCGTCGAGTATGACTTCCTTGAGGGGATCCAGGAGCATCCAGGCTGTCAGGATGATCAGGTCCATCAGCAGTAGAAGAGCAACGGGAAGCATCAAATGCCAGTCCTTGATCACCTGGCCAATAGAGCATCATTGCATGCGAATTGTTATGCTGTCCCCCTCACACTCACCCATCATTTTTTCATCCTAACCTATCATCATTTTGTCATCCTCAGTCATCATTTTGTCATCCTCAGTCATCAGTTTGTCATCCTCAGTCATCATTTTGTCATCCTCAGTCATCCGTTTGTCATCCTCAGTCATCAGTTTGTCATCCTCAGTCATCAGTTTGTCATCCTCAGTGATCAGTTTGTCATCCTCAGTCATCAGTTTGTCATCCTCAGTCATCAGTTTGTCATCCTCAGTCATCAGTTTGTCATCCTAACCTATCATCATTTTGTCATCCTCAGTCATCATTTTGTCATCCTCAGTCATCAGTTTGTCATCCTCAGTCATCATTTTGTCATCCTCAGTCATCATTTTGTCATCCTCAGTCATCAGTTTGTCATCCTCAGTCATCAGTTTGTCATCCTCAGTCATCAGTTTGTCATCCTCAGTCATCAGTTTGTCATCCTCAGTCATCAGTTTGTCATCCTCAGTCATCAGTTTGTCATCCTCAGTCATCAGTTTGTCATCCTCAGTCATCATTTTGTTATCCTAACCTATCATCATTTTGTCATCCTCAGTCATCATTTTGTCATCCTCAGTCATCATTTTGTCATCCTCAGTCATCAGCTTGTCAACCTCACTCATCAGTTTGTCATCCTCAGTCATCATTTTGTCAACCTCACTCATCATCATTTTGTCATCCTCAGTCATCATTTTGCCATCCTCAGTCTTCAGTTTGTCATCCTCAGTCATCAGTTTGTCATCCTCAGTCATCATTTTGTCATCCTCAGTCATCAGTTTGTCATCCTCAGTCATCAGTTTGTCATCCTCAGTCATCAGTTTGTCATCCTCAGTCATCAGTTTGTCATCCTCAGTCATCAGTTTGTCATCCTCAGTCATCAGTTTGTCAAACTCACTCATCATCATTTTGTCATCCTCAGTGATCAGTTTGTCATCCTCAGTGATCAGTTTGTCATCCTCAGTCATCAGTTTGTCATCCTCAGTCATCAGTTTGTCATCCTCAGTCATCAGTTTGTCATCCTCAGTCATCAGTTTGTCATCCTCAGTCATCAGTTTGTCATCCTCAGTCATCATTGTCTCAACACTCGAACCTCTAACCAGGCCATCGGCGCCCGAGTTCAGATAAAACTGCAGCCCCAGCGCACCACAGAGGTGCTCCTCCTGTTGGTGAACACCGCGTGCACTCGCCAGGTTTTGGCGAACATCGCGCCGAACGCGGCAGAGTAGCCGAGCGCCAGACAGTAGGCGATGGAGCCGCACTGGGCGACCCGGCTGCTTCCATCCGAGGAACTCAGCGACATCAGAATGCAGCTGGCGTAGCCGAGCACGCAGCCCAGCGCGATGCACAGGTTCACGTTTGGCGAGCTCATTTTGATCAGCTTGACGTGGCGATAGTGGAGGCTCACACAGACGGAGGCGGCGGTCTTCAGCAGCTGCACCTTCACCGCCGAGTCCACTGGGGGCAAATTGCCTGCAATCATTTTCAGACAAAACTCGTCTTAACAGGAATGTGGAGCTGAGGGGGGGGGTTTGGAATTGAGGGGAATGTGGAATTGAGGGGAATTTGGGATTGAGGGGAATTTGGAATTGAGGGGTATTTTGGATTGAGGGGAATTTGGAATTGAGGGGAATTTGGGATTGAGGGGAATTTGGGATTGAGTGGAATTTGGAATTGAGGGGAATGTGGAATTGAGGGGAATGTGGGGTTAAGGGGAATGTGGAATTGAGGGGAATGTGGGGTTAAGGGGAATGTGGAATTGAGGGGAATGTAGAGTTGAGGGGAATGTAGAGTTGAGGGGAATGTGGAGTTGAAGGGGAATGTGGAGTTGAGGGGAATGTGGAGTAGAAGGGGAATGTCGAGTTGAGGGGAATGTAGAGTTGAGGGGAATGTAGAGTAGAAGGGGAATGTAGAGTTGAGGGAAATGTAGAGTAGAGGGGAATGTAGAGTTGAGGGGAATGTAGAGTAGAAGGGGAATGTAGAGTTGAGGGGAATGTAGAGTAGAAGGGTAATGTAGAGTTGAGGGGAATGTAGAGTAGAAGGGGAATGTCGAGTTGAGGGGAATGTAGAGTTGAGGGGAATGTAGAGTTGAGGGGGAATGTAGAGTAGAAGGGGAATGTCGAGTAGAAGGGGAATGTAGAGTTGAGGGGAATGTAGAGTTGAGGGGAATGTAGAGTAGAAGGGTAATGTAGAGTTGAGGGGAATGTAGAGTAGAAGGGGAATGTCGAGTTGAGGGGAATGTAGAGTAGAAGGGGAATGTGGAGTTGAGGGGAATGTAGAGTAGAAGGGGAATGTGGAGTTGAGGGGGAATGTGGAGTTGAGGGGAATGTGGAGTTGAGGGGAATGTAGAGTAGAAGGGGAATGTGGAGTTGAGGGGGAATGTGGAGTTGAGGGGAATGTGGAGTTGAGGGGAATGTAGAGTAGAAGGGGAATGTCGAGTTGAGGGGAATGTAGAGTTGAAGGGGAATGTGGAGTTGAGGGGGAATGTGGAGTTGAGGGGAATGTAGAGTAGAAGGGGAATGTGGAGTTGAGGGGGAATGTGGAGTTGAGGGGAATGTGGAGTTGAGGGGAATGTAGAGTAGAAGGGGAATGTGGAGTTGAGGGGGAATGTGGAGTTGAGGGGAATGTGGAGTTGAGGGGAATGTAGAGTAGAAGGGGAATGTCGAGTTGAGGGGAATGTGGAGTTGAGGGGAATGTAGAGTAGAAGGGGAATGTCGAGTTGAGGGGAATGTAGAGTAGAAGGGTAATGTCGAGTTGAGGGGAATGTGGAGTTGAGGGGAATGTGGAGTTGAAGGGGAATGTGGAGTTGAGGGGAATGTGGAGTTGAAGGGGAATGTGGAGTTGAGGGGAATGTCAAGAAGGAACGATTTGGAGAATTAGAAAAGATACCAGTAGCTAGGGCCTACGCTCGTACTAGGGTACCTGCGGGACGGGGCGGATGGGGCGGATGAGGGCAGCAACACCTGTGCTTTTTCATAGCGGAGAAGATATCCCACGTGGGCGGTCAGTGGGAGACCCGTGGGCGGTCCGTGGGAGGCCCGTGGGTGGCCCGCAGTCGGAGTTCCTTCGATTCGGAGCGTCACCTGCCTAACAGATGCTGGCAGCTGCTGGCTTGTTTGGATAAATTGAACCTGCATCTGCTTATGGCAAGTGATTTTCTTGAATAATATTTCTATCTAGCTGACAGGTGTCTGCTTCACCTTGGAACTGTAGTCCTCTGTTCCACACAGACTCGAGCCGGTCCGAACAAAAACTGCCTACTCGAACCGGTTTGTTGCCTGTTTAAAAGTTGCATAAATTTGTTTTAATATAGCGGATTATTTGAAAACATACAACGATCGCATTGATTGTCTCACCTATCAGCTGGTAGATTTTCACCAGACCGATTCTATCACCGTTTTTGTCAAACATCACGGGACCCTGCGTTAGAATTGGTGGTTGGTGCGTACAACCACCTAATTGGGCCAGATGTGCAACCGACAGATCAGCCGCAGCACCTGAGGGCCACTCACACCCTCAGTTACCCCAAGCTAATGCTGGCACCCATTTTACAGTAGCTGGATGAACTGAAGCAATGCAGAGTTAAGTGTCTTGCTCAAGGACAAATTTTTTTCAAGTGGGATCGGGAATCGAACCCCAGACCTTTCAGTCGTGAGTCCGACGCTCTAGCCACTAGGCTATAGCCCCACCACTAGGCTGTAGAACCCCAATACAATATATATTGCGCTCAAGTGCGCAGGCAAAACTGCAGCAATTTTGTTCGCGGCTTCAACCTCAACTCCGTTAAATTTCTGGCCTCGAATATTTCGCAGCAGCAGCGATTGGAAAGCGGAGTTGCCAAGCGGTACCGCGGGATCATAGTCCACGGACGGCAGGGTGTCATTTATTGCCAGTGCCGCCGTGCTCAGGGTGTCGAACATTCTCTCCAGAGTCTTCGGGGTGTCATTGCGGCCCGGATGAGCCGACAGAAATATGTCAGTGAGATCCGCCTTGGCCTGGAATTCGAGTTCGAGAGACAGCCAAGTTACTGGCTGCTGCTGCTACGATGGAAACTGTTGCTGCTGCTATGGAAACTGCTGCTGCTGCTGCTATGGAAACTGCTGCTGCTATGGAAACTGCCGCTACTATGGAAACTGCTGCTGCTATGGGAACTGCTGCTGCTGCTGCTATGGAAACTGCTGCTGCTACTATGGAAACTGCTGCTGCTGCTATGGAAACTGCTGCTGCTGCTATGGAAACTGCTGCCGCTACTATGGAAACTGCTGCTGCTGCTATGGAAACTGCTGCTGCTGCTATGGAAACTGCTGCTACTATGGAAACTGCTGCTGCTGCTATGGAAACTGCTGCTGCTGCTATGGAAACTGCTGCTGCTACTATGGAAACTATCAGTGCCTAACAATTAGAAAGTCAAAGGGCCGATGTACACCCTGCATGAGCGCGTGTACGAGTGCGCGCCTGCGTACAGTATGAGCGCTCGGGAGTCAGCGAAATTGGCAAAATTGCCGTCAGCGCTCACTAGGCCTGTTAGACTCTCCGGAGGCTGGTAATCTTCATCATCGATTTCGTCCCTAAAAATGATGGCTCCTTCCGTTGCCCTGATCTGGCTGACGAGCGGGCAATGCTCTCTAGCCGGCACACCTGCGACAAGCGTCAGCCACGAGATTCCGTTGAAAATCCATTGGTACTTGGCGCCATGCAGCTGGAACTCGTGGATCTGCGAGTTATTATGTTCTAGCATAAGATATTTTTCATTTTTCCCTGGATGACTTCTTGACAGAATTATTTACAGAGTCAGGATGCATGAAAATAAGCTCAGGCAATTTAATAAGCAATTTGCGTCATTTTCTTGACACCCAACTGTCTCCCCTGACACCCAACTGTCTTTCCTGACACTCAACTGCCTCCCCTGACACCCAACTGTCTTTCCTGACACTCAACTGCCTCCCCTGACACCCAACTGCCTCCCCTGACACCCAACTGTCTCCCCTGACACCCAACTGTCTCCCCTGACACCCAACTGCCTCCCCTGACACCCAACTGTCTTCCCTGACACCCAACTGCCTTTCCTGACACTCAACTGCCTCCCCTGACACCCAACTGCCTTCCCTGACACCCAACTAACTCCCCTGACACCCAACTGCCTTTCCTGACACCCAACTGCCTTTCCTGACACCCAACTGTCTCCCCTGACACCCAACTGCCTTCCCTGACACCCAACTGCCTTTCCTGACACCCAACTATCTCCCCTGACACCCAACTGCCTCCCCTGACACCCAACTGTCTTCCCTGACACCCAACTGCCTTTCCTGACACTCAACTGCCTCCCCTGACACCCAACTGCCTTCCCTGACACCCAACTAACTCCCCTGACACCCAACTGCCTTTCCTGACACCCAACTGCCTTTCCTGACACCCAACTGTCTCCCCTGACACCCAACTGAGACCCAACTGTCTCCCCTGACACCCAACTGTCTCCCCTGACACCCAACTATCTCCCCTGACACCTAACTGTCTCCTCTGACACCCAACTGTCTCCCCTGACACCCAACTGAGACCCAACTGTCTCCCCTGACACCCAACTGTCTCCCCTGCCACCCAACTATCTCCCCTGACACCCAACTAACTCCCCTGACACTCAACTGCCTTTCCTGACACCCAACTGCCTTTCCTGACACCCAACTGTCTCCCCTGACACCCAACTGCCTTTCCTGACACCCAACTGCCTTTCCTGACACCCAACTGTCTCCCCTGACACCCAACTGTCTCCCCTGACACCCAACTATCTCCCCTGACACCCAACTATCTCCCCTGACACCTAACTGTCTCCTCTGACACCCAACTGTCTCCCCTGACACCCAACTGAGACCCAACTGTCTCCCCTGACACCCAACTGTCTCCCCTGACACCCAACTGTCTCCCCTGACACCCAACTGTCTCCCCTGACACCCAACTATCTCCCCTGACACCCAACTATCTCCTCTGACACCCAACTATCTCCCCTGACACCCAACTGTCTCCCCTGACACCCAACTATCTCCCCTGACACCTAACTGTCTCCTCTGACACCCAACTGTCTCCCCTGACACCCAACTGAGACCCAACTGTCTCCCCTGACACCCAACTGTCTCCCCTGACACCCAACTGTCTCCCCTGACACCCAACTGTCTCCCCTGACACCCAACTATCTCCCCTGACACCCAACTATCTCCTCTGACACCCAACTATCTCCCCTGACACCCAACTGTCTCCCCTGACACCCAACTGTCTCCCCTGACACCCAACTGTCTCCCCTGACACCCAACTGTCTCCCCTGACACCCAACTGTCTCCCCTGACACCCAACTGTCTCCCCTGACACCCAACTGCCTTTCCCTGACACCCAACTGCCTTCCCTGACACCCAACTGTCTTCCCTGACACCCAACTGCCTTCCCTGACACCCTGCCTTCTCCTTTTCTCTCTCTGAATTGAGCTGTCGGGGTGCATATCACAAATTGAGGCCAAACGGTAAAGCGCAACGGAATCGAACCCGAGAGCTTTGGTTTTATACATTTACATAAAGCACCATCGCACGCACTACTTACCAGACACGGCAGCCACTCGCTCTCGATTGCCGCATGGTTGAAAACCACGAAAATTCTGATATCTTGTGACTGTTGATGTTTAATGGGGGGAATTCATGCTTGCAGAAACTTATGAATATACTGCATCGTTTGTTAGGGCTTCCAGCGTTTCTGGTCGGCTTTCGTTTAAGCAGGGTCATCGGTTAATTTGGGAGTGCGTTGAGCTCTGTCCTCTCCCCTGGCTAGCCCCCTTGCCCCCTGGCTAGCCCCCTTGCCCCCTGGCTAGCCCCCTTGCCCCCTGGCTAGCCCCCTTGCCCCCTGGCTAGCCCCCTTGCCCCCTGGCTAGCCCCCTTGCCCCTGGCTAGCCCCCCTTGCCCCCTGGCTAGCCCCCTTGCCCCCTGGCTAGCCCCCTTGCCCCTAGCTAGCCCCCTTGCCCCCTGGCTAGCCCCCTTGCCCCCTGGCTAGCCCCCTTGCCCCCTGGCTAGCCCCCTTGCCCCCTGGCTAGCCCCCCTTGCCCCCTGGCTAGCCCCACTTGCCCCCTAGCTAGCCCCCTTGCCCCTGGCTAGCCCCCTTGCCCCCTGGCTACCCCCCTTGCCCCCTGGCTAGCCCCCCTTAACGCGGATATAGTCTTTTGGATGTGTATAATGCCTGCGATCAGGTTGCAAAGACCCATAGAAGTTACCTCTAGTAACGGTAACTTCTAGTGGTCCTTGTCAGGTTGGCGAGTTGCATGCGTCAGCGATACGAGTATTAAACGCGGGTGACTCCTTAAAGTCTTGTACAGCTAGAATTCCATGCTATACAAATACACGACCAAGATCGTACGAGTATTTCTTTAAATTCGAACTGAACTAGCTGTCTTTTTTTATTAGAGGCAGGGGGGTTGTGTGCACCCTGGCGCACTTTAAGCGTCATTGGCACACAACCGGCGAGAGGCATTTCTGCCCATTCCGCCGACTCCCCTGAGCAGGCATACAAGCGCGCGGATACGTTACGCAGGCACACACTCACACAGGAGTGTACAGCGGCCCTAACTTTATATTATCGTTAGGCATGTACACTTCACTGCGCCTGGGGGGGGTTGGCTCTCAAGGCCGTTAATTGCACAAGCGAGCCAAGCCGAGATTCCAATTCAGCCCCAAATTAATGTGGCTGCACTTGGAATCGAGCCTGGGTCGCGGCACACCAGAGCAGCTGCGCTACCACTGGGCTACGGCCCCCCTGAACTAGCTGTCACAACACTAAGTAGTATTGAAGAACTAAACAAAATCGATAGAAACCAGGACCTGCCTTCATCTTGACTAGCGCCTCCCTAGCCGAGCTCTTGTAGATTGCTTTGTAGGCAACGGTGACGTTCAACCTGTGAGCATGCCTGAGCAGGACTGACTCGAAGTGCACGCTTAGCTGGAGTTGTAAAATGGAATATTTTCATGACTGCTGGTTCATTTTGAGTGCATCCGGGAATGTAGCTTTGTGTCAGGAAAGGCAGTTGGGTGTCAGGGAAGGCAGTTGGGTGTCAAGGGAGGCAGTTGGGTGCCAGGGAAGGCAGTTGGGTGTCAGCTAAGGCGGGTTGGGTGTCAGGGAAGGCAGTTGGGTGTCAGAGGAGGCAGTTGGGTGTCCTCTAAGGCGGGTTGGGTGCCAGGAAAGGCAGTTGGGTGTCAAGGAAGGCAGTTGAGTGCCAGGGAAGGCAGTTGGGTGTCAGCTAAGGCGGATTGGGTGTCAGGGAAGGCAGTTGGGTGTCAGGGAAGGCAGTTGGGTGCCAGGAAAGGAAGTTGGGTGTCAGAGGAGGCAGTTGGGTGTCCTCTAAGGCGGGTTGGGTGCCAGGAAAGGCAGTTGGGTGTCAAGGAAGGCAGTTGAGTGCCAAGGAAGGCAGTTGGGTGTCAGCTAAGGCGGATTGGGTGTCAGGGAAGGCAGTTGGGTGTCAGGGAAGGCAGTTGGGTGCCAGGAAAGGAAGTTGGGTGTCAGAGGAGGCAGTTGGGTGTCCTCTAAGGCGGGTTGGGTGCCAGGGAAGGCAGTTGGGTGTCAGGGAAGGCAGTTGGGTGTCAGGGAAGGCAGTTGGGTGTCAGGGAAGGCAGTTGGGTGTCAGCTAAGGCGGGTTGGGTGTCAGGGAAGGCAGTTGGGTGTCAGAGGAGGCAGTTGGGTGTCCTCTAAGGCGGGTTGGGTGCCAGGAAAGGCAGTTGGGTGTCAAGGAAGGCAGTTGAGTGCCAGGGAAGGCAGTTGGGTGTCAGGGAAGGCAGTTGGGTGTCAGCTAAGGCGGGTTGGGTGTCAGGGAAGGCAGTTGGGTGTCAGAGGAGGCAGTTGGGTGTCCTCTAAGGCGGGTTGGGTGCCAGGAAAGGCAGTTGGGTGTCAAGGAAGGCAGTTGAGTGCCAGGGAAGGCAGTTGGGTATCAGCTAAGGCGGATTGGGTGTCAGGGAAGGCAGTTGGGTGTCAGGGAAGGCAGTTGGGTATCAGCTAAGGCGGATTGGGTGTCAGGGAAGGCAGTTGGGTGTCAGGGAAGGCAGTTGGGTATCAGCTAAGGCGGATTGGGTGTCAGGGAAGGCAGTTGGGTGTCAGGGAAGGCAGTTGGGTGTCAGGGAAGGCAGTTGGGTGCCAGGAAGGCAGTTGGGTGTCAAGGAAGGCAGTTGAGTGCAGGGAAGGCAGTTGGGTATCAGCTAAGGCGGATTGGGTGTCAGGGAAGGCAGTTGGGTGTCAGGGAAGGCAGTTGGGTATCAGCTAAGGCGGATTGGGTGTCAGGGAAGGCAGTTGGGTGTCAGGGAAGGCAGTTGGGTATCAGCTAAGGCGGATTGGGTGTCAGGGAAGGCAGTTGGGTGTCAGGGAAGGCAGTTGGGTGTCAGGGAAGGCAGTTGGGTGCCAGGAAAGGCAGTTGGGTATCAGCTAAGGCGGATTGGGTGTCAGGGAAGGCAGTTGGGTGCCAGGAAAGGCAGTTGGGTATCAGCTAAGGCGGATTGGGTGTCAGGGAAGGCAGTTGGGTGCCAGGAAAGGCAGTTGGGTATCAGCTAAGGCGGATTGGGTGTCAGGGAAGGCAGTTGGGTGCCAGGAAAGGCATGAAGAGTTCGCTTTAGCACACTAGAGAGAGAGGGAAAGAGAGAGAGAGAAAGAGAAGAGAGAGAGAAATTAATCTAGTGTCTAAACGCACGAACTCCCACTTCCAGACCTCAAGCCTGGGAACAAAGTTCAGTGTTCACTTACTGATGCGGGCTCCTCTTCTTTGTCGGGCAGGTTCTCCGAGCTCGTCTCTTCAAATATTCTTCCTCCGGAGTAGTCTTCTTGAATTATAGAATCGGCCGAATATGAGAGCTTAATAACTTAGTCCGTCGACGTCAGTATATTCCTCGAGTGCAGAAATCGATATATTCCTCGAGTGCAGAAATCGATATATTCCTCGAGTGCAGAAATCAATATATTCCTCGAGTGCAGAGATGCGCCCTAATAACAAAGTCAACTCTATAACAATAACGAGGTCCTCCGAAAGGGCGTCTTCTTCTAGAAATAACGGAATCGGAGTCGTTTGCTCCTATCGGTTACTCTAGGGTACCAAAATCAATCAGTCAGTAATCAACTAAGAGTATCGGAATCGGTCCGCAGATCCTATCCAATCCCTTAGGAATAGGGAGGCCTCAAATTCAATAACTCAATAAATCGACTTATCAGTAACGGCCGGCAATGACACAGCTCTCAATAATCGAACAACAGACTTCAAATAACAAAGACTCGAACAAAGGCTTACCAATTGGTGTTTGTCTCTCTCAGAGATATAGCCTTGCTTAGTAACTCTGGCTAAGCCTAAGATCTCTTAAGGCTGCTCCGAGTCTGAGGTTTCAGCTCGGATTTTCGCTTGTATTTATACACGATTTCATTCGACCTTGAGCTTCAAACTGGTTTTATTGATAAGAATCAAAAGATGGACTTTGTCTCTTGACCGGTGGGGTTTTACATAGGAAAGGGGTGAAGCCTAGATCGCATTTAACTTGACCTTTACCATATTTGGAAATTTAGGTTGAAAACCGGTTTTTTGGACTATGTAACAATCACTCGCTGTTTACGTGATATTACTGAAAATAGAGTATGACGCATGTTAGTTTTAAATGGTATTCATGTTTTTATCTTGCTACTTTTAGTAGGCTACTATGCTTGGAGATCTCTACAGGCAGTTGGGTGTCAGGGAAGGCAGTTGAGTGCCAGGGAAGGCAGTTGGGTGTCAGGGAAGGCAGTTGGGTGTCAGCTAAGGCGGGTTGGGTGTCAGGGAAGGCAGTTGAGTGCCAGGGAAGGCAGTTGGGTGTCAGGGAAGGCAGTTGGGTGTCAGCTAAGGCGGGTTGGGTGTCAGGGAAGGCAGTTGGGTGTCAGCTAAGGAGGTTGGGTGCCAGGGAAGGCAGTTGGGTGCCAGGAAAGGCAGTTGGGTGTCAGGGAAGGCAGTTGGGTGTCAGCTAAGGCGGGTTTGGTGCCAGGGAAGGCAGTTGGGTGTCAGGGAAGGCAGTTGGGTGTCAGGGAAGGCAGTTGGGTGTCAGGGAAGGCAGTTGGGTGTCAGCTAAGGCGGGTTGGGTGTCAGGGAAGGCTCAGACGCAGGAACCAGAGCTTACTGAATACGCAGGTTCTTTGTCCAAAGCCAGAATTCCAACTCGGCGCCAGCTGTATCGCTTGAGAACCTCCAAGATGGCCTTGTTGAACTCTGCCTGTGTGAGCTGCAGCCTGCTGTAGCTGCCGTGGACAGCCTTGTTGGACAGGCTGGGAGACGAGTTCCCAAATGCCAGCTGAAATTGTTTATTCATTTTTTCAAGTATTTAGTGCCCATATTGACGCCCGTTCTTGAATGCCATTTAGTGACACCTAACTGTCTTTTAGCTGACACCATCCAACACTTAAAACCGACACTCTAAGCCACATTCCCTAATATGATCAACAGCTGTTCCTAAAGAGCCAGAATTCACTGTGTGCAGAATTCACTGTGTGCAGCATTCTGTGCTCAGCATTCATTGTGCTCAGCCCCAGCTCACCATGGGCACACGGTACAGGCTGGCAACAGCTGAGACCTCCTCAGACTGACGCGAGTTGCTCATTCCGACTATCAATGCTTTCGCTGGCTGGCTGAAGTACCCTTCAATGAATGCTTTGGTCGCTACAAGTCTGTAATATTGATAATACACAAAAGATGTAAAAATAGTTTTAAAAAATCAAGTTTCAAAATTTTTAATGTTTGCCGTACCAGGGAGGTCATGACCTGGGGCGTCACCATGGATTTTATGGTGGGGGACAAAGCCCAGAATACTACGTGTACATGACTGCTATTTCTATATGTACATTATTTTCAGAATCTGTGTTGTCAGCACTCCTTTTAGCGCCCGCAGGAACTCATTTTAGCGCCCGCAGGAACTCATTTTAGCGCCCGCAGGAACTCATTTTAGCGCCCGCAGGAACTCCTTTTAGCGCCCGCAGGAACTCATTTTAGCGCCCGCAGGCACTCCTTTTAGCGCCGCAGGCACTCATTTTAGCGCCACAGGCACTCATTTTAGCGTCGAAGGCACTCATTTTAGCGCCGCAGGCACTCATTTTAGCGCCACAGGCACTCATTTTAGCGTCGAAGGCACTCATTTTAGCGCCCGCAGGCACTCCTTTTAGCGCCGCAGGCACTCATTTTAGCGCCACAGGCACTCATTTTAGCGTCGAAGGCACTCATTTTAGCGCCACAGGCACTCATTTTAGCGCCACAGGCACTCATTTTAGCGTCGCAAGCACTCATTTTAGCGCCGCAGGCACTCATTTTAGCGTCGCAGGCACTCATTTTACCGCCAAAGGCACTCATTTTAGCGCCGCAGGAACTCAATTTAGCGCCCGCAGGAACTCATTTCAGCGCTGCAGGCACTCATTTTAGCGCCGCAGGCACTCATTTTAGCGCCGCAGGCACTCATTTTAGCGCCGCAGGAACTCAATTTAGCGCCCGCAGGAACTCATTTCAGCGCCGCAGGCACTCATTTTAGCGCCACAGGCACTCATTTTAGCGCCGCAGGAACTCATTTTAGCGCCCGCAGGAACTCATTTTAGCGCCGCAGGCACTCATTTTAGCGCCGCAGGAACTCATTTCAGCGCCGCAGGCACTCATTTTAGCGCCGCAGGCACTCATTTTAGCGCCGCAGGCACTCATTTTAGCGCCGCAGGAACTCAATTTAGCGCCCGCAGGAACTCATATCAGCGCCGCAGGCACTCATTTTAGCGCCGCAGGCACTCATTTTAGCGCCGCAGGCACTCATTTTAGCGCCACAGGCACTCATTTTAGCGCCACAGGCACTCATTTTAGCGCCATAGGCACTCATTTTAGCGCCACAGGCACTCATTTTAGCGCCGCAGGCACTCATTTTAGCGCCACAGGCACTCATTTTAGCGCCACAGGCACTCATTTTAGCGCCATAGGCACTCATTTTAGCGCCACAGGCACTCATTTTAGCGCTATAGGCACTCATTTAGGTGCTGCAGGCACTGTGTTTTGTCGCCCTGCAGCAAAATTATTGATTTCCATAACGGGTCACAAGGTGGGATGGGGGGGACAAAGCATTGGCATGTCCCACCCATATCTTTTATGGGGGGGGGCATGTCGATCCTCTCTGTCCCCCCGGTGGCGACGCGCTCCTGTCATAACCTCCCCTTTGCGTAGCATTTCTACAGAATTTGAATCAAATTCCAGCAAAAGCGCAAGCTCGACTTTCTCACCTTGTCAACGCAGAAATAATAGATTTTAATTCGGAAATCGGGGAACAGGTCCGTAAGGCTGTTAATGACCGGCTCCAGGGCCTGCAGCGCTGGTGCCTCGTCAGCCCAGCTGGACGATTCTTCAACGCACAAGCTCAGCAGAGCGACTTCAAAACGACTGTCTGACTTGATTGACTGGTTTTGAGCAGCTGCACTGCAGATCGTGATGGTTGGCAGCAGCAGCAGCAGGCTGTACAGAAGCCAGCAGTTGACCCAGCGCATGCTGTGTCAGCAATCTCTGTTGAAGGTGATGTTGAAAATTATTTAAAGTGAAAATTTATCCAATTACTTTATTACGAGTACTGACGAAGTGCGCGCATAGGCGCATAGCTGAACAAATTGCTTCTTTGCAATTAATTGCTTCCAGGGCTATATTTTATCTCGTCTCAAAGGGCACGGTAAAAACACGTGACTTCTTTGCAGTTGCGGGTCTAAGGGCCAATCAGACCGATTTTCGATTGACGCAGGTTTCACTTTGAATAGTCCGTGTGTTGGACGAGAGCAAATGATCGACTGGCAGACACTGTTGCAAGCTGGAGCTGGAGATCTTGCACTACGCTCGGATATATAGATCGAATATGTCATGGGAGGTGGTATTTAGCTGTTTCTTCCGCCACTCCCTGACGATGAGGCAACTATATTATTGCTCGAAATACAGTTGTATTAGTCTTAATTGCTTTTTGCGAAGCGCCAAATACACAGCTTGTACGTACAGGGTTCGGCCATTAAACAATTCGTCTGAGAAAACTGCATGAATGAAAAATATCGATAAATCTAAAAAAACATGCATAATAAAGCGATATAGGGACAAATGAAATTTCGCTTGATGAAACTTTGCTTGATTGCCGGCCTCAGATAGCATTTAAATGTATTGAAAAATTATAAGTCTTGATAAAATTATGAATGCCCCTAATTAATTGATGGGATCCATGCGTACATAGTTTGTGCAATCCACTATTACTCAAAATTCTTCCTTTACGAATCCTAGCTATCCTGCTGTCTGTATAGAAAAACCGGTAATTTGTGCAGGCAAAACGGCATGTTTGATTAATACGAAAAAATTAATCGAAGCTAGCGGTGTAAAATATTTAAATGTTAAGTCTAACAAATTTATATTATCCGTTAAATAACTTAAACTATAATTTTTAAATCCTAAAGCAAGCTTATTTTTATAAGAAAAATACATATTATACCGACTTAGCTGAATTATTTTAAAAAACGGTGTAGTTGCTATGGCTGAGGGCTCATTTACGCCTTTTAATTCAAAGCAAGCATACATTGTATTTCATATAATTAAAGAATAAGATACACGTAGCCCGTAGGTCGTAGATAGTTATTTAATATTTTTGGTAAATTAAACGCCTTTTCTTTGAAGCAAAAGGAGTACTTGGATATAGCTAATACCTTCTTAGTTGTGCTTCACTATCAACAAAGGCATTTAATTCTTTCAAATGGATGCAAGCGAACTGAACTTTGATATTCCAGGTAAGATACGAAAAATAGTGCGCATTTTGAGTGAAAAAATTCTATTAAACTCCTGTGACACTTGCAGAAATTTAGCTCTCTAAGAATATATTATAAATTACATAAATAAAAAATCTCACATGAAACTGACATTTGAAATTTTATTTGAGCCATTTTCATTTTGGATAATTTATTTTGTATTTGTTTCTTAAAAATCAACGATTAAAGGAATTTGGATTGCGCGTACATTTTTCGTGATTATAGGAACTTAACGATGTTTCTTTATTGAAACTAAAACACTTCATACACATGCTCATGACATGAAGTATAAAAAATGTCCATTGAAAAAAATTGTCCATTGTCCATAAAAAAATCCATTGAAAGAACATAGGGCCTAATTTATTTATAACTGAAAATTTTTTAATTGAATCATAAATAAATACCAGTATATATTTCATTCTTTTCTGTTTAAAACGAATATCACAATGGAATCTCAGCAAACTGATGACCATCTATTTTTTGCAGACTCCGGCGCAATCTTCGCATTCGGCAAAAACGTGCCAAACCGATTTTACGTCAAAAATGACAAAATCGTCTCCATGGACTGCGGCGAAGGCCACGCGGTGATGGTGGCCGCCTCCGGCCGGGTGTTTGGCTTCGGCCTGAACGACTACGGCCAGCTGGGGTTGGGCAGCAAGGCCACCCAGGCCAAACCCGCAGTGGTCAAACAGCTGAAAGAAGACGGCGTCAAAGCTGTGAAAGTTGCCTGCGGCCCAACGCACACGCTGGTGCTGGCAGACGACGGCATTGTCTACGGCTACGGGAACAACTCGGACGGTCAGATCACCGGCGACGAAGCCGACTTCACGCGGCCGGTGGAGGTGGAGCAGCTGGAGAATGTTGAAGTTCGTGACCTCGCGGCGGGGCGGGCGTTCAGCTTGGCCGTTTCTAAGAAAGGTAAGTTCAAATTGCCGCAAAAATGAGCTCGAGGATTAGTTCAGAAAAACATTCAGGGGACCCATGAATGCAGCAATACACAGGAATAATTATTGGTGGCACTTCAGGAGAGGAGATGACTCATTCAAGAAAAGAAAGGAGACCGGTTAAAAATGAAGACCTCAGTAAAAGCAATGAGATCTCAGGATAATCTATGAGCCCTCAAAACCAACTATGAGACGTCAAGATAAACTGTGAGACCTCAGCGCGTGAACTGAGACTTCAGGATAACCAATGAGACTTCAGGATAAACCATGAGACCTCAGGATAAACTATGAGAACACAAGAAAAAGCCTAAGACAACTCAGGCTGATCCTCATTGATCTTCTCTCTTCCTCTGCCAGGCGAGCTGCTGGCCTGGGGCGGCAACACTGAAGGCTGTCTGGGCCAGGAAGACCCGGACCTGCCGGGCAGCCCGGACCCCATGCCGGTGCACCTGCCAGGCCGAGTGGCGGCCGTGTCTGCCGGCAGCTACCACTGCGCCTGCGTGCTGACTGACGGCCGGCTGTACGCCTGGGGCGAGACGGAGCGCGGCAAGCTGGGGATCCGCAACGCCGAGGACCAGGAGTTTCTGTTCAGCCCGCAGCCGGTGCCGGTGCCCGGACGGGTGCAGATGGTGAGACTGATTAGAGCCGTTATATCAAGATTTTAAATGAGATTTTACTCTTCAAATCTTTATTCGTTTACTTTTCTCAGTAGTGTAAATTGAATCACAAATTTGAAAATAAAAATCGGTTATTTTATTTTGTTTATTTTCACAGGTGTCCTGCGGCCTTGAGCACACTCTGGTGCTGACTGAGAACGGTCGAGTGTACGTCTGCGGCAGCGGCGAGTCCGGGCAGCTGGGCCTCGGCACCGGCTGCACCTACGCGCCGACTGTGAAAGTCGTGTCCGGACTGGAGAAGCTCAAAGTAGCCTGTGAGTTGATTTAGGAATGATTGAGAGACTTCAGGAATGATTGTGAGACTTCAGGAATGATTGTGAGACTTCAGGAATGATTGTGAGACTTCAGGAATGATTGAGAGACTTCAGGAATGATTGTGAGACTTCAGGAATGATTGAAAGACTTCAAAAATGATTGTGAGGCTTTAGGAATGATTGTGAGACTTCAGGAATGATTGTGAGACTTCAGGAAAGATTGTGAGACTTCAGGAATGATTGTGAGACTTCAGGAATTATTTGAGACTTCAGGAAAGATTGTGAGACTTCAGGAATGATTTTGAGACTTCAGGAATGATTTGAGACTTCAGAGAAGACTGCGAGACTTCAGGAATGATTGTGAGACTTCAGGAATTATTTGAGACTTCAGGAAAGATTGTGAGACTTCAGGAATGATTTTGAGACTTCAGGAATGATTTGAGACTTCAGAGAAGACTGCGAGACTTCAGGAATGATTGTGAGACTTTATGAGAGAATATCTCAAACCGATAACCCCATATCGACTCTGCATCTCTGAATCACCAATCTCCAGGCGTGGCCGCAGGCGAGCGGCACTCGATGTGTGTCTGCAGCCGCACCGGCCAGCTGTACGCTTTCGGCGATCCCCAGCACGGCAAGCTGGGATTCAAGCCCGCGACCTCAGGCGGCGGGGGCGGCGGCAGTCGATACTCTTCCTCAGCTTCTGGCGGCTGCCTGTTCGAGCCCACGCTGGTGACCGCCCTGCGCCCGATCAGCGTCCAGCAGGTGGTCTGCGGCACCCTCCTGACCGCCGTGCTTGCCGTGCCCGCCAAGGACGCCGGCGGCGGCAGCGGGCGGAGCTCCTCGCTGGCCAGGCCGGGCTCGAGCAGCGACAACGAGGCCGACGACAAGCTGCCGGCGCTGCGCGGCCGAGCGAGCTCCCTCGGCAGGCGGGGCAGCTTCCAGGAGCTCAACAATAACAATAGCGGCATCGGCACCTCGGCGTCTCTGGCCGACAGGCGGGTCGGCGGCGGCCGGCTGGCGCCGTTGTCGTTGAACGGCGCGGAAAGACCGGCGCCGAGCGGCTCTCTGGATCGGAGCGGCAGATTCTCGCCGTTGGCGCTGCGGGGCAGCTCAAGTCCGAGTGGGTTGGGGCGTTTCTGTGGGGGTTGGCGGGTCAAGGTGGGTCAATCTGTGGGAAGTGAAGCATAGAGATCTGTGGGAAGAGAAGCTTAGGGATCTGTGGGAAGAGAAGCTTAGGGATCTGTGGGAAGGGAAGCTTAGGGATCTGTGGGAAGAGAAGTTTTCCAGAGCATCTTTTACGCATCCACGCATCCTAATTTCAGGGTATGGCTCCGACTCAGACGCTCTGAAGCCCTCAAAGGTAAACACGTTTGCACACTGTATATCTCAATTAACTGCTTTTGCAGTTTTGTGCAATTGGCCAAACGGAAATTTTAGAAACTGGATCCCATCAAACAGCGAGACGGAGACCTAGCTGGCTCCAGCAGAAGACCCAGAAACTCCACAGGGGCTCACTTTCACTCTGCTCTCATGGCGGTTTTAATCCCAGTTTTCCTCCATGTAGACTCCTTTAAACTCCTCATCCCTTATTATTCTCCCAGTCTCCCTCCCAGTCTCCCTCCAGTCTACCACCCAGTCTCCCTCTGAATCTCCCTCTGAATCTCCCTCTCAATCTCCCTCCAGTCTCCTCCCAGTCTCCCTCCCAGTCTCCCTCCCAGTCTACCCAGTCTCCTCTGAATCTCCTCTGAATCTCCCTCTATCTCCCTCCAGTCTCCCTCCAGTCTCCCTCTCCAGTCTCCCTCCCAGTCTCCCTCTGATCTCCTCTCAGTCTCCTTCTCAATCTCCTCTCAGTCTCCTTCTCAGTCTCCTTCTCAGTCTCCCTCTCAGTCTCCCTCCCAGTCTCCTCTCAGTCTCCCTCTCAGTCTCCCTCCCAGTCTCCCTCTCAGTCTGCCTTCCTAGTCTCCTCTCAGTCGCCTCCAGTCTCGCCTCTCAGTCTCCCTCCAGTCTCCCTCTCAGTCTCCTCTCAGTCTCCTCCAGTCTCCCTCTCAGTCTGCCTCCTAGTCTCCCTCTCAGTCCGCCTCCCAGTCTCCCTCCCAGTCTCCCTCCCAGTCTCCCTCCCAGTCTCCCTCCCAGTCTCCCTCCCAGTCTTCCTCTCAGTCCGCCTCCCAGTCTGCCTCCCAGTCTCCCTCTGAGCGCCCTGCTCCTCCATCTCTCATACTTTACAGTTTGACAGTCTCCTAATGGGTCCGTCTGACTCTCAGGACTCTCAGAGCGACAATGAAGACGAAAAACGACTGAAAGGGTCCGGCAGTCGGCAGGTGAGTTATAGTTTTTGAAACCGCTCACTCAAAATAGATGCAAGCTATTCTACTGACAGTAGAAAGTAAGAAACATTAGTTTTTTCCAAAAGCGTAAAAATTGTTTGATATATCAAAATAGGCTACTCTTAGTAGAAAGTAAGTAATATAAGCAAAATTTTCCTTTCAAAACTGCAGCGCGGCAAGCCCTCGGGTCGGCTGGGTCGCGACCAATCGCCGCCGCCTTCAAGCCGCGCCGCCGGCCGTTCCGGTGGCCGCGGCGGATCGAAGCCACTGAAGCCGATCGGCCACTCGGATGAAGACGAGGAGAACAGCGACAAAGACTTTGGCAGAGGCCGAGCCGGCCGAGGCGGCCGCAAAGACGGCAACAACAAGATCAAAGACGCCGCCGACAGTCGACGAAAGACGCGCGCGCCGCGCACTGTCAAGGTCAGAGGATGAGGATGACGAGACAGATGAAGAGAACGACCGGCGGCTGACTTCGCCCTCGCGACGGCGTCGAATGTCCAGCGAAGGCAAGGAGCCGGCTGGTCGGAGGGACAGCAGAGAAGGCGACAGCGGTGTTGCCAAGGGCATCGGCTGCGGTCGCGGAGGCAGGTCGGGCGGCGATGGCAAAACCAGATCGTGCCAGGTCCTGTGACTGAGTGCAGTTTAAAATGGGACTGGGAAGGCCAGATGCCCAGGGCAGCCTGTAGCCCGGCGCTCCGAGCGTTTCTGTTCCAAGTTTGACCCGACGCGAGTTCGAATCCTGGCAGCTTAGTAATAGTAGAAACCATGGGATTAATTTGAATTATTTGATTGCCCTACTAATAGTAGCTTATTAGTAGACGCGAGTTTGAATCTCTTAGCAATCAAAAATTGAAAAGATAATCATTTCAAATGCTCGATTGCCTTACTAATAGTAGTTTTCCGAAATTAGTAGATTTGGATTGTAAAAACCTTAAAGGAAATGAAAATATCTACTTTGAAGCAGTGTGCAGACACAGATTTAAATTTAAATTATTCAAATCCCCAAGCCTAAAGGCGAACTCTGGTTGCAATATTTTACATTTATAACTTTCTTATATGCATATTCTAATCTTTCCGCTACCAGTAGGCAGTTTTGCGTTTTGCAAAAAATCCACTATAACCCGCGACTCTCTTTAAGTAGCTCTGCCTACCTATTCAAACTTGACGATGAATTTTTTATGATTTCAGATTTCAGTGCAAAAAAGTCACGCCAGACTCGAGCAATTTTGATTTAGATTTATATTTTTGTTTCTTACGACAATTACTCGCTGACTTCCTTGGTCTGACATATATTGTTGTTCGACACAAGTTTCACTCGCAATATTTTGGTGAGCGGCCTGCCGACCTGCGAATCCAATGCCTCTAGTCGTGCCCTCTTTAAAGCTGCACGTCTGTTTACTCAGTCGATAATCTTTTCGCAATATTTAATTTTAAAACGAGACTTTGTCATATGATTGAATATTTTTAATATATTATCATTATATAATTGTTGAGACAGCAAGATGCTGCCGTATACACCTCTACCTGCCTGCCTTCTGGCACCTGCAACTGAGAAAGCTGTGTTTCATTCAGCTTATTTTTGCATTGCAGTGTGTGGGGTTTGCATTGCAGTGTGTGGGGTTTTCATTGCAGTGTGTGGGGTTTGTGTTGCAGTGTGTGGGGTTTGTGTTGCAGTGTGTGGGGTTTGTTTGCAGTGTGTGGGGTTTTGTTGCAGTGTGTGGGGTTTTGATTGCAGTGTGTGGGGTTTTGTTGCAGTGTGTGGGGTTTGTGTTGCAGTTTGTGGGGTTTTGTGTTGCAGTGTGTGGGGTTTGTGTTGCAGTGGTGGGGTTTGTGTTGCAGTGTGTGGGGTTTTGTATTGCAG
>NIVC01004427.1:0-46400 GCA_002269645.1 Macrostomum lignano
CCCCTCCTGTAGCTGGACAATTGTAATAAATTCAGCCTCACGAACAGCCTGGATACTTGCTACTGGACTGCCGCCCCCTGCAACTTGTCACCGTAATTCGTTAATGTAAACATTTATCAGGCATGAATTTGCAGAGCTGTGATTCATTCTGCAGTGTGTTCTCGCGTTTCACAGTTGAATGGGACTGTGTGTCTCATGAATGGCACTGTGTCTCTCATGAATGGCACTGTGTCTCTCATGAATGGCACTGTGTCTCTCATGAATGGCACTGTGTCTCTCATGAATGGCACTGTGTCTCTCATGAATGGCACTGTGTGTCTCATGAATGGCACTGTGTCTCTCATGAATGGGACTGTGTCTCTCATCAATGGGACTGTGTGTCTCATGAATGGGACTGTGTCTCTCATGAATGGGACTGTGTCTCTCATGAATGGCACTGTGTCTCTCATGAATGGGACTGTGTCTCTCATGAATGGCACTGTGTCTCTCATGAATGGCACTGTGTCTCATGAATGGGACTGTGTCTCTCATGAATGGGACTGTGTGTCTCATGAATGGGACTGTGTCTCTCATGAATGGCACTGTGTCTCATGAATGGGACTGTGTCTCTCATGAATGGGACTGTGTGTCTCATGAATGGGACTGTGTCTCTCATGAATGGGACTGTGTCTCTCATGAATGGGACTGTGTCTCTCATGAATGGGACTGTGTCTCTCATGAATGGGACTGTGTCTCTCATGAATGGCACTGTGTCTCATGAATGGGACTGTGTCTCTCATGAATGGGACTGTGTGTCTCATGAATGGGACTGTGTCTCTCATGAATGGGACTGTCTCTCTCATGAATGGGACTGTGTGTCTCATGAATGGGACTGTGTCTCTCATGAATGGCACTGTGTCTCATGAATGGGACTGTGTCTCTCATGAATGGGACTGTGTGTCTCATGAATGGGACTGTGTCTCTCATGAATGGGACTGTCTCTCTCATGAATGGCACTGTGTGTCTCATGAATGGCACTGTGTCTCTCATGAATGGGACTGTGTGTCTCATGAATGGGACTGTGTCTCTCATGAATGGGACTGTGTGTCTCATGAATGGGACTGTGTCTCTCATGAATGGCACTGTGTCTCATGAATGGGACTGTGTCTCTCATGAATGGGACTGTGTCTCTCTCATGAATGGGACTGTGTCTCTCATGAATGGCACTGTGTCTCATGAATGGCACTGTGTCTCATGAATGGGACTGTGTCTCTCATGAATGGCACTGTGTCTCATGAATGGGACTGTGTCTCTCATGAATGGGACTGTGTGTCTCATGAATGGGACTGTGTCTCTCATGAATGGGACTGTCTCTCTCATGAATGGCACTGTGTGTCTCATGAATGGCACTGTGTCTCTCATGAATGGGACTGTGTGTCTCATGAATGGGACTGTGTCTCTCATGAATGGGACTGTGTGTCTCATGAATGGGACTGTGTCTCTCATGAATGGGACTGTGTCTCTCATGAATGGGACTGTGTCTCTCATGAATGGGACTGTGTCTCTCTCATGAATGGGACTGTGTCTCTCATGAATGGCACTGTGTCTCATGAATGGCACTGTGTCTCACGAATGGGACTGTGTCTCTCATGAATGGGACTGTGTCTCTCATGAATGGGACTGTCTCTCTCATGAATGGGACTGTGTCTCTCTCATGAATGGGACTGTGTCTCTCATGAATGGCACTGTGTCTCTCATGAATGGGACTGTGTGTCTCATGAATGGGACTGTGTCTCTCATGAATGGGACTGTGTCTCTCATGAATGGGACTGTGTCTCTCTCATGAATGGGACTGTGTCTCTCATGAATGGCACTGTGTCTCTCATGAATGGGACTGTGTCTCTCATGAATGGGACTGTGTCTCTCTCATGAATGGCACTGTGTCTCTCATGAATGGCACTGTGTCTCTCATGAATGGGACTGTGTCTCTCTCATGAATTGGACTGTGTCTCTCATGAATGGGACTGTGTCTCTCATGAATGGGACTGTGTCTCTCATGAATGGGACTGTGTCTCTCATCAATGGACTGTGTGTCTCATGAATGGCACTGTGTGTCTCATGAATGGCACTGTGTCTCTCATGAATGGGACTGTGTCTCTCATGAATGGGACTGTGTGTCTTATGAATGGGACTGTGTCTCTCATGAATGGGACTGTTTTTCTCAGGAGTGGCTCTGTCTTTGTCGTCCTAGTGCCTTTTTGTCCTTATCATCGGCATTAACAAAACTGCATGCAAAAAAGAACTCAGTCGTTCCCACTGTGCTCGATGCCATCCATCCCTGCTTCAACTCCCATCCTACATAAAATGGGATCAATATGAGCTCAATTGAGCAATAGGCAGCCAGCCAAAGCACGAGACCTGGGCACAGACAGGCACACGAAAACAGCAATCGCTCTTTGTTGTCAACAAAAGCACTTTTGAATGAGCCTTTTTGGCTTTTATCGTTAGAACTCACCCGAATCAATGGCCAAGCCGCAGGGGCAGAGGAGAGTCGCAATGATCATGGGCAGAACTGCTCTCCATCCAGTCCGCATGTTAAAGAGGCGCAGCATTTCAGCTCTGAAGTCTTTTCGTTGCAGATCTACAAGTCTGGCAAAATTAGCTTCTTCTGAAATCTATTTCTGCTTTCTTCTCCTGTTGCAGCCGTCTTCTGGCTCTGGCTCCGTCTGCTTCTGACTGGCCCGGCTCGGTTGGTTGGCAGGAAGGCCGACGGGTCTCCTCCAAGCTCAAGGGCGAGAGAGAGAGGGGGGAGAGAGAGAGAGACGGAGGGAGACGGCCACTCACTGGGCGGCTTCGAGCGCTTTCTGTCCAATTCGGAACTTCGGGGTTGTCGAGGTCCTTGAACGACGCCTCTGGTCTCCAGCTGTGTCGCCCTTCTTCTTCTTTTCTTTGTAAGCTCGTTCGCGCCGCTCCAGAAGCCCAAGCTGGAGTCGGTGATTTGCCGTTTTTTATAGGAAACGGAAAAATGAGCCACGTATTCAGCCGCCCTGCCGGCTCTGTCCGCCTCTCTTCTCCCGTGCGCCGGTGCAGCCCCCCTTCCGGACTGGCTTTGTCACAATACGGAGTCTGCTGCACTGAGGGCGCTCCCGGGCTCATTAATTATTAGTTAACCTGGCCCAACGGGTTTTCCCAAGCCCGGGACTTCCACACAGCTTCCCTGGCTCTCCATCCCCCCACTCAATTCCCCAATCGGTTGCATCCGGGCGGGCAGAGACGGATGGAGGAAGGCGGTCTCCCCTGTTTTTTGGGAGTAGCCAAAACTGCAAAAAACAACAGGTAGAACGGGACGACTACCCCCCCCCCCTCCTCACCTCTGGAAGCTGGAAGCGGCCAAGTGAAGTTTTATTTGTTTCCCAAATTTTCCGCAGCCAGTTGGCGCCAAAGCGAGGTGAGGCTGGATTATGCGGCTGTAGTTTGCTGCTGTCAGAAAAAGCAGATTTTGCTGCATCCGTTATTTGGCTGTCGGAACCTCTAATCTGGAAATATCTGAATTTATTACAAATTGTTGTGGCCAATTATGCATTCAATCCAATTATAGCATTCTTTACTCTGAGCTCAACCCGATAAAAATGCCTTAAAAAATTCATATTTACAATCTATAGATTATTAACTGAGACTAAGAACAGCATTAGCTGGTGTCTGTGGCCCTAATCCAGGGTTCAGACCATAGACTGTAGCTTCTGTTGCTCTAAAGCATTAGCAGCATTAGCTGGTGTCTGTGGCCCTAATCTTAGGGTTCAGACCATAGACTGTAGCTTCTGTTGCTATCAAGCATTAGCAGCATTAGCTGGTGTCTGTGGCCCTAACCCCGGGGTTCAGACCATAGACTGTAGCTTCTGCTGCTCTCAAGCATTAGCAGCATTAGCTGGTGTCTGTGGCCACATCAGACTGCAGACTGCTGACGGCTACGCACCAATTGGGATGAAGAAAAAAGCAAACAGGATGCAAAAAAGATATAGTCGAACCAATTTTAAAAGCAACAGCAAGGCTTCTAAAGCATCTGCTTATTTGCAAATTGGTTTGGTTCAAGACCGCCAGACCAACTGCTTTTTTTGCTTTTTGCAGCGTCGGCCAGATTTACTGGTCCCGCCTGTTTGAGTAAAAGAAAGAGAGCTGGAGAGAGAGAGAGAGAGAGAGAGAGAGAGAGAGAGAGAGAGAGAGAGAGAGAGGTGTTGCGAGCAGATTAGAGCAGGCCCAGTCATCAGGAGAAGGGGTCTGGAAGAGATTGAAGGATGCCCATAAGAGGTCTGCCCGATCTGGACCATCTGGCTCGATCTTGGCTGTCTAGCGGAGCCTTTTTAATGAAAAACGAAGACTGGGCCTCGATTTTATCCCCTCTGGTCTCTCGCGCACGAGCTCCTCAGCTCTCATCCGACGTGAGGCGCGCGACTCTAAAAAATTTCTCCCCTCTCCCCCCCCTCCTCAAGAAAACTTACCCCGGGACCCATCAAACTCGACCGCATCGCTCCCTAGGGAGGTGTTTTTGTTAACAGTTTCGCTGATGAGAACGCGGTCTGGTGGGGGGGGGCGGCGGGAGAGGAGGGTTGATTGCGAGAATGGAAGCTCGGGCCACGAGGAGGATGCAGCCAGATGGACCCAGTCTTGCATTTGCATAACCCGAGCAGGCTCGTCCTGGGGTAAAAACTAATTTTATCTATTAAAAAGTAACCGCTTCGATGACTGAGCAATGCGATGGCTGCAAAATTTTAACAGTGCGTGTCCATGGCGTCATTTCGTCACCATGGCCCCTTAGGTCTCGGTTGCTTCGCTAGGCCTTGCTACCTCTAGGACTACCCCCATAGCTACCCCATCCTGCCTCTCCGGTGTTGAGAATGCGGATCCCACCTTGGCCCCAACACGGATCTCTTCGACGCTTTCATGCCCGAGAATCTCTGCCAGCTCGTCCGCTACCAAAGGGCTACCGGGCAAGCGACCATTCACCTCCTGGACGCTGCGGACACCGGCACCACCAGAAGCAACAGTCAGCAACTGTCACCAGAAACAGTCTAAAGTTCCACCCTCCAAACAAGATGAAAATTTTACTTATTGCGACAACTTCTTACTCACAACTCAACTTTCCAGTTACGCAAATGTGGTGCGCAGCCTATGCGTGTACAATGCACTTTCTCTTGCTCTCTAGCCAACGTGCTCAGCACCCCCAATGTATTACGTAACTCATTGCTGCACGTCGGCAGCTGCGTGAATATATATCGCAAATATACGGCTCTTAGAGGCCAAGATTCTTACCCGCCAAGCGGACTACGAGCAATACAATGGCGTCGCAGCTAAACTTACCAAGCCCAGCGCGCTTGGACCTGCGAACAGACCCCAGCACCCCACACCCCAGATCCGTGACCAGGTGATCGCCGGCTGCAGTTCAGAGAAGCTTCGCCGCAAGCTGCTAGCGATCGACAATGTCGACCTGGAGCAGGCGCTTCGGGTGGCCAGAGCCATGGAGACAGCAGAGACTCCGGCAAGCCTCATGGAATCTAACGAGGCGGCGGTACAGCGACTTCGGCTTCGAGACACTGGTGCAGCGGCCTCATCAGTAGAGCGCCTAGTTAAGGGACCAGCCAAGCAGCAGCCAGGCAAGCAAGCCACGTGCATCAGATGCGGAGTCCCAGGCCATCGCACATGCAACGCAGCCATAGGCAAGACGTGCAAGCGCTGCGGCAAGCGAAACCACCTGGCGAGGGCCTGCCTCTCCCGGCCGTTGGAGGCCGTCCGCGCCCTGCAGGCCGACAGCGACAGCTCAGAGCCGGAGGACAGCATCTTCTGTCTGACCGTGGCGGCCACCGGGACGGCTACAGCGGGCGCCCGCACAACAGTGCTAGTCGACTCAACGCAGCTGGAAGTCCTGGTCGACAGCGGGGCCGATTGCAATATCTTGACAGAGAGAGCCTGGCGGAAACTTCCGCGACCCCCGCAGCTGCAGACAACTCGCAGAAAGGTATTCGCCTTCCGCTCTTCAGAACCGCTCAGCATCCTGGGAGCCTGCAGCCTGCAGGTGACAACCGGCCAGGACAGCCAGGAGGTTCGCTTCATCGTTGTCCCCGGCGACGTCGAACGGCGCTACAGCCAGATTGAGCGCGAGGCCCTGGGCGTCAAGTTCGGCTGCTTGAAGTTCGCCTTTTACCTGGAAGGCTGCCCGCACTTCGATATCTACACCAACCACAAGCCGCTGCTCGGGATCTACAGAGCAGACTCAAGGCCGCCGCCCCGGCTCGAGCGTATCATGCTGCAGCCCCAGCAATTCACGTTCAAGCTGCACTACCGCAAAGGCGAGGACAACCCGGCAGACCCGCTGAGCCGCAATCCGCTGCCAAGCGCATCGTCACACAAAGACGAGGCTGAGGACACCAGACTGTGCAACGCCGTTGTCCAAGCGGCCACCCCGAAGTGCCTGACCGTTGACAGGATCCGGGCTGCAACCGAGAGAGACCCAGCTCTGGTGGTCGTCATGCGCGCCTTGGCAACGGGAAACTGGAGCTGCGGCGCGGCGAGCCCTGTGCACAGTTTTCGGTCCCTCAAAGACGAACTGAGCGTTCACGCAGGCCTTCTGCTCCGGCGAAACAGAATCGTGATCCCGGCAGAGCTTCGGTAGCTGACAATCGGTTTAGCGCACCAGGGCCACCTCGGACAGAAGAGGACGTGCGACCGACTGTAGCGTAAGATCTGGTGGCCTGGCATGACCAAGCAGGTCGAGGCGGTCGTCACTAACTGCCTCACGTGCCAAGCGGCCCGGACCGACGGCGCCGTTAAACAACCGCCGATGCAGCCGACTCCGCTTCCGTTGGGGGCCTGGCAATCGCTCAGCGTCGACGTGTGTGGACCATTCCCTACGGGCGAGAACGTAGTGGTCTTGTTGGACTACTTCAGCCGCTACCCGGACCTCTACGTGGTGCGAAGCCTCACCAGCGCCAGCGTCATCAACTGCGTCATGGCCTCATTCAGCCGCTTCGGGGTGCCGCAGCAGATCACTACGGACAACGCCACCTACTTCACGAGCGAGGAATTCAGTGTGTTTCTGGACGGCCTCAGGGTTCGACAGCGCAGGATCACCCCGCTCTACCCGGCGGCGAACGGCGAGGTGGAGCGCTTCAACCGCAGCCTCAACAAGGCCATCAACGCCGCCACGGCCGACGGCAAGGACTGGCGGCAGGCGATTCACGAGTGGCTGCTCGGATACCGCAACTCTGTGACCGCACGACTGCACGCCCAACGACCTCATGTTTAACCGAGAGACCGGCGACATCCTGCCATCCGGCCTGACAAAGCAAACCGGCAGCTCCGGACGGCAGCTGCAGCGCCACGACTGCGGCTACAAGCAGGCGATGCGCAAGGCGGCCGACACGCGGCGATCGGCTGCGCCACACGGCATCCTGGCAGGCGCCCACGTGCTGCTCAGAAACCGCGGCAAGGCGAAGCTGCGCTGTCCGTTCGACCCGCGGCCTTGGCTTGTCAAGGCAGTCAGCGACGACACCCTGACGCTGCAACGCGGCACGGCAGTCATTCGGCGGCATGTGACCGAGATGAAGCCGCTGGGACCTTGACGAGCTGGACGGCAATCAGCGGCCGGGGGCGCCGGTGACGGAGGTAAATCCGGCCAACGACGGCCCGATTGCACAGCTGCTGCGTGAATATATATCGCAAATATACGGCTCTTAGAGGCCAAGATTCTTACCCGCCAAGCGGACTACGAGCACTACAGCAAATAAGCCGCCGCGAGGAAGGGAAAGTTGATTGAATCAATAATAAACGTCATTCGCACAAAATCATAAGTTTTTATGCCATATGCAGTTAGAATCGCGATGCTTAATGACGCGTGTGGGATCCCCTCGCACGCGACTCTGCGGGGCATCTGCCTTGGAGGGTGGAACTTTTGACTGTTGCTGAGTATAACTAATTCTATATGGAAAGCCAGTTCAGTTTTTCAACAGGAGACAAATCATTTAGGACAGAGACCATATAAAAATCAGTAGCCAATGCCGGGTAGAAGCCGGCCATCTCTCTCCCCATCCGCGGAGACCACTTGAGAAATAGACATCGCGTGAGAGCATAAGTCCTTTTGCCTTTCACTAGAAGCAGCGGCCGCCATAGCCAAACGGCATGACAACACACAAGCCTCTGGCTGGGCGGCCTTCAGACAGCCCGCTACTATTGAATGAAAAATCATAATTGAAGAAAGAAAGCGTAATGCATAATGCAGATCTGTCTGCATTGCTTCATTGATTACTCACTCAGCTCTAGTCTACGTACCCCTATACTAAAGGATTTTTTCTCAAATCAAAGCTCTCTGACAGGCGTCAGTGCTCGTTAAATGTTTGATCAGTCAAACAATTTTCAAGACTGCATCGACTTGCGGTATCAGTGTACAGTCAAATGCTGATTCGGCATTCAGAATTCGGGTAAGCTTCTTGATCTTGCTTCCAAACAGTCTACTAGAAGTAGCTATGCAAGACTACTTAGCTGTGAGTAGTATAAATTTGACTAGATTCAATTTGCAATCTTGTTGTCTGACAATTGGCCGACAAATCGGGTTGGTTGGTAATTTGATAAGAACGAATGCGACTTGGTCGAGGGTTGTATAGAAGGAAGCTTGGCTGTGTCTCAGGTTTCTTAGCCCCAGGGCGACGGTGGTGGGGTGAGAAAATCAGCAGCACAATTCGCCAAACCTTGACAAGCAGTTCAGAATGGCATCGATCTTGCTTTCGCCAATGTGCCCGGCTCATAAATCTTATTATATAGCTATCTCAGCATGCGGGAATTAGGATGGGAATCGCCATGGATTTTAAGATGGGGGGAGCAAAGCCAAGATGTGCATCATTTTGAGAATCAGTGTTGTCAGTGCTCATTTTGGCGCCAAAGGCGCTATATTTTGGCGTCTGAAGAAAAATTGTTGATTTTCCCAACGGATTACAAGGTGGGGTGGGGGGACAAAGCATTAGCATGTCCCCCATAGCTTTTTCTGGGGGGACATGCCCCCCCCCTGTCCCCCCCGGTGGCGACGCACTGGCATTAGAAAAATATGACATGGGAGAGAAATTGTAAAGAAAATCCTGGAATTTCAGTTGGCAAACACTGGGAATGGTTTATAGGATAATTGCTTTGATACCGAATAGAAGACACGTGCCGCCAAGGGTGCATTACGCTGGTACAACAACAATAAGTCAAAAAAAGAGGTTCCAGAGTGAGTCCAAGAGTGAAGCAAGATCCCAGCAGTGCCCGAAGAGAATGAGCTGACCAGATATGGGAACAGAATTGCAGACTATTTCGGATTCATTCACTCGCTTCCTCATCTACTTAAGAGAGGCAGGGGGGCTGAGCGGTCTCGGCTCACTGAAGTCTGAAAGAGTTGGGAGGGAAAGTGGCGGACCCGAGCGGATATTTAGAAACTTTTTCTCGCCAGATTTATTTAACAGCGATTTCTCTCAGAGCAGCTCTGGCTGCAGCCATATTTTACATCCCTTCCCATCCCCGTGTCAGCCCACCGTCACTGATTGGCTCTCACAGCTGGAAGGATGGGAGCGGTTCTTCTAGGAGAGGGGGGGTAAGGAACTGCTGAAAAAGAGTAAAACTGGAACAGCCACAGTAAGAAGTCTAGCAGCAAGCAGCCAGCAGCTTTGGTTCTCGTGTTTTTTGTTTAAAACTTTGGCGCAATGATTTCGTATCAGTCTTGCGCGTGCGACGACAATGCCACTGACAAGCAGTGCATTGAGCAGCAGTGGGGGCAGCCCACCACCTACACGATGCCTCAGCTGACCGCCCTGACCACCGCTCTGGCCGTCATCTTTGCTCTCGGCCTGTTTGGCAATTTAATAACCTGCCTAGTGATTGCCCGCACCCAATTTATGAGAACTGCCACCAATTTCTACCTGTTCAATTTGAGCGTCTCAGACTTGGTAGTGCTGGTGTCCCGGCTGCCGTACGAGCTGCTCACGCACTGGCACCGGTACCCCTTCCCTAACAGCCTGGCCATGTGCGTCGGGTCCGGCTTCCTGGCCGAGATGTGCACCTACTGCTCCACGCTCACGGTCACCGCGCTCACGGCCGAACGGTACTGCGCCATCTGCCACCCCATGAAGGTGCGCAGAGGCCGAGGCCTAGCCAGACCGGTGAAGGTTATTGCTAGCATCTGGGTGGCATCGGCCTGCTTATCGACCGTCATGAGCTCGCAGCTTGGATTTGAGGTGAATTTGAGCCCCCTACGTGTAGCTTACTTGTAATGTACGGTTCCTAAATCCCTCACAGCTTCCCGTATTCTGCATCCTAAATTTCCTAAGAGAACTGCCCCAGTGGACACAATTGGATTCTGTAGGATGCATTAAGAAACAAATCCACTCCACACTATACAGAAACACAATGAAACCCTTTGCTGCACTTTGCTACTCAACTGCTTTTGAATAGCTCTGGTTCAGAACCTGAAGGAACATTGTTTCATAGCTTTCCGGCGCACAGCTTGGGATAAATAATAAATGAAGAAAAAGCAGACAAGTTGCTCCTAGTCCAGAATGTAAAGACGGCAGTAAAATTTATTAGCTGTGTCGTGAACGACAGGGCAGTTAAATAACAGCCGAAATTTACTATTCTTTTGCAGCTCTGTTCGAATTTTGTTAAGATATAGTTTCTAAATATTTTATTGAGAAGAGCTTCGAATTCGTTTTATCAGCATGTCCCACCGCTGCAACTGCAATAATTATTTCCATATTTCATCAAAAGCAGCCCCCTTTTTTACTTAGTCAAGATAATCCGAATGCTCATAAATATTTCCATTTTATCGTGAAAGGAATGTTTTGTTCAATCGTATCAACAGCAACCTGGAAAACAGGAACAAGTATTTATCATGAAACACACCGTCAGGTTCTGGTTAGAAACGACACCTCAACTCAGTTCAGCCCCAGGGTGCTGCAGAACTCTCGAATGTGCGAAGTTGTGAAGCCAAAGCGGATTGCCTACTCATTCCTGGTGTCCTCTCTGCTGCTGTTCGTCTGCCCGATGATTGTCATCCTGTACATGTACGTCCGCATCGGCGCCGCTGTCCACCGGTCGCTCAAACAGCGCAAAGACTCCGCCGGGTCGGGCCACAGCAACGCCAGCTTCGATCGGCGGGCTGTGCAAAAAGCGCAGGGCAGGAAGACGCTTCTCAAATTGCTCGGTGAGTTGCAGTGGCGGGCAATGTCTTAAATGTTCACAGATTCACTAAATTTCATTATGTTAATCATAACCTTATGGGGATGTTTATGATGACATCGCAGGACGCATCTGTCTCAGAAACCTGCAAAGGTTTCCGGACTGCGTTTACCGACCAGTGAACAACAGGAATGTCTACTAAAAGAGTTGAAATTTTAGAGGCAACTCTTTGTACAGCTGCTGTACAGAATTGTGAAACTGCAGAAGAATTCAATATGCTGCAGCTAAACTTATAAAAATTCTAAATATGTACGCATGGTTTCTATAAACGATGTTTGCCATAGACAACTTGCTGATTGAAAATCGTAGGGAAAACGATGAGAAGTCAAGCGAATGCAGTGCAGGCGAGGTCACGGATTTTACGAGCGTATATTGCCTAGATGGGCCACTCCACCCGCCTGGCGTCAGCGCGAACACCCCGGGGTTTTGACCATAGACTGTAGCCTCTGCTGCTCTCAAGACATTAGCAGCAGCAGCTGGTGTCTGTGGCCCTAACCCCTTGGGTTTTCGGGGCCTCGGGGACGGCCGCTAAATACAATATCGAATGCTGGAGTTGACTCATCGTAGGTAATAAAGAATCTGTGGGCGAGGCACACAGCAACTTGTGCACTTTTAAGCTGCTGATTTTTCAGTCACCCAAGCGTAGCAGTGCATTGACCGAAAGCTCATTTAGACATTCCTGTTTTTCACACAGTAGACGCAGTCCAGAAACTTTTGCAGCAGCCTTCGTACCAACCTTGGCTAAAAGTTTTGTCCGAATGCGCACTACTTGCCAGCCCAAGCTAGTCAGTTTTGTACCACTACCAACAGGACCTGGATATTTTTAAAGTGTTGACGCTGCAAAAAACCCCAGGCATACATCCGGTGTGCTTTTTAAGCTTAGCTTTGGCGAGAATGAAGACTGAATAGAGGAAAAAAACTGCAGTCAATCAAGGAAGTCGCATTCGTACGCCTTTGACAACTAGTAGTTACTGTCAACAGTAGATTTTGCGGCAGCTTCATCTTGTTCTCTGTCACCGGCTCACTACTTTTAGTTCGTTCATTAGGCGTCCAATTTCTTGAAATGCGCACTTTTCTGGCTCATTGAGGAGTTGCTGAGATGCCAATTGGCTCAATGAGGAGTTGCTGAGATGCCAATTGGCTCAATGGGGAGTTGCTGAGATGCCAATTGGCTCAATGGGGAGTTGCTGAGATGCCAATTGGCTCAATGGGGAGTTGCTGAGATGCCAATTGGCTCAATGGGGAGTTGCTGAGATGCCAATTGGCTCAATGAGGAGTTGCTGAGATGCCAATTGGCTCAATGAGGAGTTGCTGAGATGCCAATTGGCTCAATGGGGAGTTGCTGAGATGCCAATTGGCTCAATGGGGAGTTGCTGAGATGCCAATTGGCTCAATGGGGAGTTGCTGAGATGCCAATTGGCTCAATGAGGAGTTGCTGAGATGCCAATTGGCTCAATGGGGAGTTGCTGAGATGCCAATTGGCTCAATGGGGAGTTGCTGAGATGCCAATTGGCTCAATGGGGAGTTGCTGAGATGCCAATTGGCTCAATGAGGAGTTGCTGAGATGCCAATTGGCTCAATGGGGAGTTGCTGAGATGCCAATTGGCTCAATGGGGAGTTGCTGAGGTGCCAATTGGCTCAATGTCGAGTTGCTGGGGTGCCAATTGGCTCAATGAGGAGTTGCTGGGGTGCCATTATGATGGCCCACGAAAGGTTCAAACACGTTGGATTAAAAAATATTGACTCCACTAATTTGTTTGGCTTTGCTGGCTAGGAGTAACTTTGGAATGCGCAGGCTAAAGCAGTACCCTACTTGGATCGCTTCTAACTATAGATTTCTGGCCTCAATGCAGCTGAGAGCAACTAGAGAGGCTGGGAGAGAGAATTGCCGAACAGCTTTTTTGCCCATCTCGCTTGCTGATGGGAATTCGAAAAGCAACAGAAAACCTGTAAAGCCGAGGCCAGCGCAGAGTGGCAAAGAGATTGGTACGCGGAGGGTCGAGGTACTTCGTAGGATTTTCGGGAGGGGGGGGGCGGCAGTCTCCCACTGTATGAAGCAACTGTTTACCTGAACCTTGTAGACGCACAAAAAGGTTTTTTACGAAGCAGTGTAAAATGGGGACGAAAATAGGATAAAGTGAATCCAGCCAGTTTGTACAGTTGGTCCTCGTGTTTTAGGTTCAAATTTCCGCCACAGCAGAGACAGTTGAGTCAAAATCCATCCTCTAACCGAAATTCCAGTGGGCATCGTTCTCGCCTTCTTCATCTGCTACGCTCCGTTTCACCTGTCCCGCATTCTGGCTGACGTGGTCTCCAAGGACGCCTACTGCCAGTCCTGCGTGGCCACGTGGGTCAACCAGAACCTGTTCCACATCTCCGGCCTCCTGTTCTTCGGCTCGTCAATCGTGAACCCGATCCTCTACAACTTGATGTCGCTCAAGTTCCGCCGCGCATTCCGCAGCATCATGATGCGAGCGTGCCGACGGGGCCGCGGCAACCGGCACTGCGTCATCGTCTGCCATCGGGGCGGCGCCAGACGCTCCGCAGCCCGCCGAAGGGTAGAGATGGAGGCTGCAGCCGCTGGCGAGGGCCAAGCAATTCGACTGCAGCTCCGGGCGCCCGCGGAGGCCGGCGGCGCAGCCGTCAGTGGCAGCGGCGGAGGCGGCGGCAGCAGTTGCAGCGGCAAGGCCGCAGCCGCGGCCGGGGGAGCAGCAGCAGCAGCCGCAGCAGCCGCAGCGACTGGAGGCCACGGTTCAAGAAGTCTCTCGCGAAGCCGCAACTGCGAGGACCCGTTCGGAGCGCAGCGAATGTCGGCGGAAACCAAGCAGTGATCGTCTGCGTTGATTCGACTATTCCGCAAAGCTATGGCTTAACGCAAAAACTTCAACGCCACTGCCCTGCTGTCAAGCTCGTTAAATTGTGTCTACTATAAAATAGCATTGTTTAAACTCGAAGTTCGCGCGCTGTCGGCTCACAGAAAAATATAGAAAATACTATTCTGTAAGTCTTGTCTTGCCTCTCGCTTTTTCTCGCCGTGACTCGTGGCACTCTCCAAGCCACTCTAACCTGACGGCTGCAACTCTTAGGGCCCTGTTATCGCAGTTAGGCATGAAGCTACTCAAGCTGCAACCTCCCGACCTTTGTAACCCGGCGAGCATTTCACTAGATGCTGTTTAAGGAGGTGCATCGTGAGTCGTGAGTCGGCAGTTCACTAGGATGATGTTTGAGGAGCTGCATCGTGAGTCGTGAGTCGGCAGTTCACTAGGATGATGTTTGAGGAGCTGCATCGTGAGTCGTGAGTCGGCAGTTCACTAGGATGATGTTTGAGGAGCTGCATCGTGAGTCGTGAGTCGGCAGTTCACTAGGATGATGTTTGAGGAGCTGCATCGTGAGTCGTGAGTCGGCAGTTCACTAGGATGATGTTTGAGGAGCTGCATCGTGAGTCGTGAGTCGGCAGTTCACTAGGATGATGTTTGAGGAGCTGCATCGTGAGTCGTGAGTCGGCAGTTCACTAGGATGATGTTTGAGGAGCTGCATCGTGAGTCGTGAGTCGGCAGTTCACTAGGATGATGTTTGAGGAGCTGCATCGTGAGTCGTGAGTCGGCAGTTCACTAGGATGATGTTTGAGGAGCTGCATCGTGAGTCGTGAGTCGGCAGTTCACTAGGATGATGTTTGAGGAGCTGCATCGTGAGTCGTGAGTCGGCAGTTCACTAGGATGATGTTTGAGGAGCTGCATCGTGAGTCGTGAGTCGGCAGTTCACTAGGATGATGTTTGAGGAGCTGCATCGTGAGTCGTGAGTCGGCAGTTCACTAGGATGATGTTTGAGGAGCTGCATCGTGAGTCGTGAGTCGGCAGTTCACTAGGATGATGTTTGAGGAGCTGCATCGTGAGTCGTGAGTCGGCAGTTCACTAGGATGATGTTTGAGGAGCTGCATCGTGAGTCGTGAGTCGGCAGTTCACTAGGATGATGTTTAAGGAGGTGCATCGTGAGTCGTGAGTCGGCAGTTCACTAGGATGATGTTTGAGGAGCTGCATCGTGAGTCGTGAGTCGGCAGTTCACTAGGATGATGTTTGAGGAGCTGCATCGTGAGTCGTGAGTCGGCAGTTCACTAGGATGATGTTTGAGGAGCTGCATCGTGAGTCGTGAGTCGGCAGTTCACTAGGATGATGTTTGAGGAGCTGCATCGTGAGTCGTGAGTCGGCAGTTCACTAGGATGATGTTTGAGGAGCTGCATCGTGAGTCGTGAGTCGGCAGTTCACTAGGATGATGTTTGAGGAGCTGCATCGTGAGTCGTGAGTCGGCAGTTCACTAGGATGATGTTTAAGGAGGTGCATCGTGAGTCGTGAGTCGGCAGTTCACTAGGATGATGTTTGAGGAGCTGCATCGTGAGTCGTGAGTCGGCAGTTCACTAGGATGCTGTTTAAGGAGGTGCATCGTGAGTCGTGAGTCGGCAGTTCACTAGGATGATGTTTGAGGAGCTGCATCGTGAGTCGTGAGTCGGCAGTTCACTAGGATGATGTTTGAGGAGCTGCATCGTGAGTCGTGAGTCGGCAGTTCACTAGGATGATGTTTGAGGAGCTGCATCGTGAGTCGTGAGTCGGCAGTTCACTAGGATGATGTTTGAGGAGCTGCATCGTGAGTCGTGAGTCGGCAGTTCACTAGGATGCTGTTTAAGGAGGTGCATCGTGAGTCGTGAGTCGGCAGTTCACTAGGATGATGTTTGAGGAGCTGCATCGTGAGTCGTGAGTCGGCAGTTCACTAGGATGATGTTTGAGGAGCTGCATCGTGAGTCGTGAGTCGGCAGTTCACTAGGATGATGTTTGAGGAGGTGCATCGTGAGTCGTGAGTCGGCAGTTCACTAGGATGATGTTTGAGGAGCTGCATCGTGAGTCGTGAGTCGGCAGTTCACTAGGATGATGTTTGAGGAGGTGCATCGTGAGTCGTGAGTCGGCAGTTCACTAGGATGATGTTTGAGGAGCTGCATCGTGAGTCGTGAGTCGGCAGTTCACTAGGATGATGTTTGAGGAGCTGCATCGTGAGTCGTGAGTCGGCAGTTCACTAGGATGATGTTTGAGGAGCTGCATCGTGAGTCGTGAGTCGGCAGTTCACTAGGATGATGTTTGAGGAGCTGCATCGTGAGTCGTGAGTCGGCAGTTCACTAGGATGATGTTTGAGGAGCTGCATCGTGAGTCGTGAGTCGGCAGTTCACTAGGATGATGTTTGAGGAGCTGCATCGTGAGTCGTGAGTCGGCAGTTCACTAGGATGATGTTTGAGGAGCTGCATCGTGAGTCGTGAGTCGGCAGTTCACTAGGATGATGTTTGAGGAGCTGCATCGTGAGTCGTGAGTCGGCAGTTCACTAGGATGATGTTTGAGGAGCTGCATCGTGAGTCGTGAGTCGGCAGTTCACTAGGATGATGTTTGAGGAGCTGCATCGTGAGTCGTGAGTCGGCAGTTCACTAGGATGATGTTTGAGGAGGTGCATCGTGAGTCGTGAGTCGGCAGTTCACTAGGATGATGTTTGAGGAGCTGCATCGTGAGTCGTGAGTCGGCAGTTCACTAGGATGATGTTTGAGGAGCTGCATCGTGAGTCGTGAGTCGGCAGTTCACTAGGATGATGTTTGAGGAGCTGCATCGTGAGTCGTGAGTCGGCAGTTCACTAGGATGATGTTTGAGGAGCTGCATCGTGAGTCGTGAGTCGGCAGTTCACTAGGATGATGTTTGAGGAGCTGCATCGTGAGTCGTGAGTCGGCAGTTCACTAGGATGATGTTTGAGGAGCTGCATCGTGAGTCGTGAGTCGGCAGTTCACTAGGATGATGTTTAGGAGGTGCATCGTGAGTCGTGAGTCGGCAGTTCACTAGGATGATGTTTGAGGAGCTGCATCGTGAGTCGTGAGTCGGCAGTTCACTAGGATGATGTTTGAGGAGCTGCATCGTGAGTCGTGAGTCGGCAGTTCACTAGGATGATGTTTGAGGAGCTGCATCGTGAGTCGTGAGTCGGCAGTTCACTAGGATGATGTTTGAGGAGCTGCATCGTGAGTCGTGAGTCGGCAGTTCACTAGGATGATGTTTGAGGAGCTGCATCGTGAGTCGTGAGTCGGCAGTTCACTAGGATGATGTTTGAGGAGCTGCATCGTGAGTCGTGAGTCGGCAGTTCACTAGGATGATGTTTGAGGAGCTGCATCGTGAGTCGTGAGTCGGCAGTTCACTAGGATGATGTTTGAGGAGCTGCATCGTGAGTCGTGAGTCGGCAGTTCACTAGGATGATGTTTGAGGAGCTGCATCGTGAGTCGTGAGTCGGCAGTTCACTAGGATGATGTTTGAGGAGCTGCATCGTGAGTCGTGAGTCGGCAGTTCACTAGGATGATGTTTGAGGAGCTGCATCGTGAGTCGTGAGTCGGCAGTTCACTAGGATGATGTTTGAGGAGGTGCATCGTGAGTCGTGAGTCGGCAGTTCACTAGGATGATGTTTGAGGAGGTGCATCGTGAGTCGTGAGTCGGCAGTTCACTAGGATGATGTTTGAGGAGCTGCATCGTGAGTCGTGAGTCGGCAGTTCACTAGGATGATGTTTGAGGAGGTGCATCGTGAGTCGTGAGTCGGCAGTTCACTAGGATGATGTTTGAGGAGCTGCATCGTGAGTCGTGAGTCGGCAGTTCACTAGGATGATGTTTGAGGAGCTGCATCGTGAGTCGTGAGTCGGCAGTTCACTAGGATGATGTTTGAGGAGCTGCATCGTGAGTCGTGAGTCGGCAGTTCACTAGGATGATGTTTGAGGAGCTGCATCGTGAGTCGTGAGTCGGCAGTTCACTAGGATGATGTTTGAGGAGCTGCATCGTGAGTCGTGAGTCGGCAGTTCACTAGGATGATGTTTGAGGAGGTGCATCGTGAGTCGTGAGTCGGCAGTTCACTAGGATGATGTTTGAGGAGGTGCATCGTGAGTCGTGAGTCGGCAGTTCACTAGGATGATGTTTGAGGAGGTGCATCGTGAGTCGTGAGTCGGCAGTTCACTAGGATGATGTTTGAGGAGCTGCATCGTGAGTCGTGAGTCGGCAGTTCACTAGGATGATGTTTGAGGAGCTGCATCGTGAGTCGTGAGTCGGCAGTTCACTAGGATGATGTTTGAGGAGCTGCATCGTGAGTCGTGAGTCGGCAGTTCACTAGGATGATGTTTGAGGAGCTGCATCGTGAGTCGTGAGTCGGCAGTTCACTAGGATGATGTTTGAGGAGCTGCATCGTGAGTCGTGAGTCGGCAGTTCACTAGGATGATGTTTGAGGAGCTGCATCGTGAGTCGTGAGTCGGCAGTTCACTAGGATGATGTTTGAGGAGCTGCATCGTGAGTCGTGAGTCGGCAGTTCACTAGGATGATGTTTGAGGAGCTGCATCGTGAGTCGTGAGTCGGCAGTTCACTAGGATGATGTTTGAGGAGCTGCATCGTGAGTCGTGAGTCGGCAGTTCACTAGGATGATGTTTGAGGAGCTGCATCGTGAGTCGTGAGTCGGCAGTTCACTAGGATGATGTTTGAGGAGCTGCATCGTGAGTCGTGAGTCGGCAGTTCACTAGGATGATGTTTGAGGAGCTGCATCGTGAGTCGTGAGTCGGCAGTTCACTAGGATGATGTTTGAGGAGCTGCATCGTGAGTCGTGAGTCGGCAGTTCACTAGGATGATGTTTGAGGAGCTGCATCGTGAGTCGTGAGTCGGCAGTTCACTAGGATGATGTTTGAGGAGGTGCATCGTGAGTCGTGAGTCGGCAGTTCACTAGGATGATGTTTGAGGAGCTGCATCGTGAGTCGTGAGTCGGCAGTTCACTAGGATGATGTTTGAGGAGCTGCATCGTGAGTCGTGAGTCGGCAGTTCACTAGGATGATGTTTGAGGAGCTGCATCGTGAGTCGTGAGTCGGCAGTTCACTAGGATGATGTTTGAGGAGCTGCATCGTGAGTCGTGAGTCGGCAGTTCACTAGGATGATGTTTGAGGAGCTGCATCGTGAGTCGTGAGTCGGCAGTTCACTAGGATGATGTTTGAGGAGCTGCATCGTGAGTCGTGAGTCGGCAGTTCACTAGGATGATGTTTGAGGAGCTGCATCGTGAGTCGTGAGTCGGCAGTTCACTAGGATGATGTTTGAGGAGCTGCATCGTGAGTCGTGAGTCGGCAGTTCACTAGGATGATGTTTGAGGAGCTGCATCGTGAGTCGTGAGTCGGCAGTTCACTAGGATGATGTTTGAGGAGCTGCATCGTGAGTCGTGAGTCGGCAGTTCACTAGGATGATGTTTGAGGAGCTGCATCGTGAGTCGTGAGTCGGCAGTTCACTAGGATGATGTTTGAGGAGCTGCATCGTGAGTCGTGAGTCGGCAGTTCACTAGGATGATGTTTGAGGAGCTGCATCGTGAGTCGTGAGTCGGCAGTTCACTAGGATGATGTTTGAGGAGCTGCATCGTGAGTCGTGAGTCGGCAGTTCACTAGGATGATGTTTGAGGAGCTGCATCGTGAGTCGTGAGTCGGCAGTTCACTAGGATGATGTTTGAGGAGCTGCATCGTGAGTCGTGAGTCGGCAGTTCACTAGGATGATGTTTGAGGAGCTGCATCGTGAGTCGTGAGTCGGCAGTTCACTAGGATGATGTTTGAGGAGCTGCATCGTGAGTCGTGAGTCGGCAGTTCACTAGGATGATGTTTGAGGAGCTGCATCGTGAGTCGTGAGTCGGCAGTTCACTAGGATGATGTTTGAGGAGCTGCATCGTGAGTCGTGAGTCGGCAGTTCACTAGGATGATGTTTGAGGAGGTGCATCGTGAGTCGTGAGTCGGCAGTTCACTAGGATGATGTTTGAGGAGGTGCATCGTGAGTCGTGAGTCGGCAGTTCACTAGGATGATGTTTGAGGAGCTGCATCGTGAGTCGTGAGTCGGCAGTTCACTAGGATGATGTTTGAGGAGCTGCATCGTGAGTCGTGAGTCGGCAGTTCACTAGGATGATGTTTGAGGAGCTGCATCGTGAGTCGTGAGTCGGCAGTTCACTAGGATGATGTTTGAGGAGGTGCATCGTGAGTCGTGAGTCGGCAGTTCACTAGGATGATGTTTGAGGAGGTGCATCGTGAGTCGTGAGTCGGCAGTTCACTAGGATGATGTTTGAGGAGCTGCATCGTGAGTCGTGAGTCGGCAGTTCACTAGGATGATGTTTGAGGAGCTGCATCGTGAGTCGTGAGTCGGCAGTTCACTAGGATGATGTTTGAGGAGCTGCATCGTGAGTCGTGAGTCGGCAGTTCACTAGGATGATGTTTGAGGAGCTGCATCGTGAGTCGTGAGTCGGCAGTTCACTAGGATGATGTTTGAGGAGCTGCATCGTGAGTCGTGAGTCGGCAGTTCACTAGGATGATGTTTGAGGAGCTGCATCGTGAGTCGTGAGTCGGCAGTTCACTAGGATGATGTTTGAGGAGCTGCATCGTGAGTCGTGAGTCGGCAGTTCACTAGGATGATGTTTGAGGAGCTGCATCGTGAGTCGTGAGTCGGCAGTTCACTAGGATGATGTTTGAGGAGCTGCATCGTGAGTCGTGAGTCGGCAGTTCACTAGGATGATGTTTGAGGAGCTGCATCGTGAGTCGTGAGTCGGCAGTTCACTAGGATGATGTTTGAGGAGCTGCATCGTGAGTCGTGAGTCGGCAGTTCACTAGGATGATGTTTGAGGAGCTGCATCGTGAGTCGTGAGTCGGCAGTTCACTAGGATGATGTTTGAGGAGCTGCATCGTGAGTCGTGAGTCGGCAGTTCACTAGGATGATGTTTGAGGAGCTGCATCGTGAGTCGTGAGTCGGCAGTTCACTAGGATGATGTTTGAGGAGCTGCATCGTGAGTCGTGAGTCGGCAGTTCACTAGGATGATGTTTGAGGAGCTGCATCGTGAGTCGTGAGTCGGCAGTTCACTAGGATGATGTTTGAGGAGCTGCATCGTGAGTCGTGAGTCGGCAGTTCACTAGGATGATGTTTGAGGAGCTGCATCGTGAGTCGTGAGTCGGCAGTTCACTAGGATGATGTTTGAGGAGCTGCATCGTGAGTCGTGAGTCGGCAGTTCACTAGGATGATGTTTGAGGAGCTGCATCGTGAGTCGTGAGTCGGCAGTTCACTAGGATGATGTTTGAGGAGCTGCATCGTGAGTCGTGAGTCGGCAGTTCACTAGGATGATGTTTGAGGAGCTGCATCGTGAGTCGTGAGTCGGCAGTTCACTAGGATGATGTTTGAGGAGCTGCATCGTGAGTCGTGAGTCGGCAGTTCACTAGGATGATGTTTGAGGAGCTGCATCGTGAGTCGTGAGTCGGCAGTTCACTAGGATGATGTTTGAGGAGCTGCATCGTGAGTCGTGAGTCGGCAGTTCACTAGGATGATGTTTGAGGAGCTGCATCGTGAGTCGTGAGTCGGCAGTTCACTAGGATGATGTTTGAGGAGCTGCATCGTGAGTCGTGAGTCGGCAGTTCACTAGGATGATGTTTGAGGAGCTGCATCGTGAGTCGTGAGTCGGCAGTTCACTAGGATGATGTTTGAGGAGCTGCATCGTGAGTCGTGAGTCGGCAGTTCACTAGGATGATGTTTGAGGAGCTGCATCGTGAGTCGTGAGTCGGCAGTTCACTAGGATGATGTTTGAGGAGCTGCATCGTGAGTCGTGAGTCGGCAGTTCACTAGGATGATGTTTGAGGAGCTGCATCGTGAGTCGTGAGTCGGCAGTTCACTAGGATGATGTTTGAGGAGCTGCATCGTGAGTCGTGAGTCGGCAGTTCACTAGGATGATGTTTGAGGAGCTGCATCGTGAGTCGTGAGTCGGCAGTTCACTAGGATGATGTTTGAGGAGCTGCATCGTGAGTCGTGAGTCGGCAGTTCACTAGGATGATGTTTGAGGAGCTGCATCGTGAGTCGTGAGTCGGCAGTTCACTAGGATGATGTTTGAGGAGCTGCATCGTGAGTCGTGAGTCGGCAGTTCACTAGGATGATGTTTGAGGAGCTGCATCGTGAGTCGTGAGTCGGCAGTTCACTAGGATGATGTTTGAGGAGCTGCATCGTGAGTCGTGAGTCGGCAGTTCACTAGGATGATGTTTGAGGAGCTGCATCGTGAGTCGTGAGTCGGCAGTTCAGTGATGTTCGCCGTGAGTCGTGAGTCGGCGAGTTGTTCGCCAGATGTTCGCAGCGCGAGATCACGATTGCGGATGTGGCCCCCTTTCCCCAGCGCGAGATCATGATTGCGGATGTGGCCCCCTCTCCCCAGCGCGAGATCAATATTGCGGGTGTGGCCCCTCTCCCCTGCGCGAGATCAATATTGCGGATGTGGCCCCTCTCCCCAGCGCGAGATCACGATTGCGGATGTGACCCCTCTCCCCAGCGCGAGATCACGATTGCGGATGTGACCCCTCTCCCCAGCGGGAGATCACGATTGCGGATGTGGCCCCTCTCCCCAGCGCGAGATCACGATTGCGGATGTGACCCCTCTCCCCAGCGGGAGATCACGATTGCGGATGTGGCCCCTCTCCCCTTGAGCGAACAGGTCACATGACCAACTGCCCGCTTGGCACCACAAGGAGGTGAGCAGCTCAAAACCAAGCTATTCTGTAAATATCCAGACCAAAGACTTCTTCGTCTTTGTTGAAAAATAACCCGAAACGAAAAGTGCTTCAAAGATGAATTTTTTCCTGGAGCAAGTGAGGCGGAGAAGCTGGATTTGGTAAGTCCCATCGGGCAAGAAGATCCGGCAAGTCGCAGCCAAATTAATGGGGCAAACTAATTAGATCTTTAATTTCTGCGAACCATAATTCATCGCAGCATGCAGACTTACAATGGAAGGAAGGCATAGCATTGGCCTTTGTCAGTTTTCTTCCCCCAGTCTGTAACTTTCTTCTTTCAGATTATGCAAATAGGCGCGGAGAAACCCGGGCCGGAGACGCGGGCCGGAAGAAGGGCCTTCATCCGCTGCGGAATAGAACGGAGTCGGGAGCGCAATGCGGTTTTGCCGTTTTCTTCGAATTCTGCCCCTCCTCTCGGGGGAGAGGAAATGAGCTTTAATTACAGACATTTCTAATTGATGCCTCATTCAACGGAGCTTCGATGACAGAAAAGCTCGACTGAATCTAAAATCTTTTTCGACCGATCATGAATATGGATATGCATTCTATCCTATTTTGAGCAGTAAAAATTGATTTGTAAAGAACATTTCTTCTCATGATTATTGAGGCTAAGGCTTAATATGCCGCTGTACAATGTGGTGCAGTGTGTTTACCGTGCCTGCTTGTGTCTGCGAGAATTAATTATATAGAAGTGCCCCGCAACCGACTTCCGCAGAAGTGATTTAGACTCGACTGCGCCGCTAAAAGTCCTTACACTGTCTTCTTGCCCAGCCACTGTCTTTCGCAACCCTCCCCCCCGCGCTTCTCTCTCAGCGCTATCACGCGAATGCCAGTGCTGCCAGCCGCCCACCGGGAGCGCCGGAGGGTAACCCAGATACAGCTCGCGTTAATGCGCTGTCAGTCACATTTCATCAGCTCTATCTCAGCATCTCCACGCGGCTCTCATGGCCTCCCCTTCTGTCTATCTAGCACTTCCTTATCTCGACCTGCACAAGGCAAAGAGCGGGCAGCCGGGCAAACAGACAGACAGACAGACAGACAGACAGACAGACAGACAGACAGACAGACAGACAGACAGACAGACAGACAGACAGACAGACACTAAGACAGACAGACAGACAGACAGACAGACAGACACTAAGACAGACAGACAGAGAGACAGACAGACAGACAGACAGAAAGACAGACAGACAGACAGACAGAGAGACAGACAGACAGACAGACAGACAGATAGACAGACAGATAGACAAACAGACAGACAGACAGACAGACAGACAGATAGACTGACAGACAGACAGATAGACAAACAGACAGACAGACAGACAGACAGACAGACAGACAGACAGACACAGACAGACAGACAGACAGACAGACAGACAGATAGACAGACAGATAGACAAACAGACAGACAGACAGACAGACAGACAGACAGATAGACTGACAGACAGACAGATAGACACTAAGACAGACAGACAGACAGACAGACAGACAGACAGACAGACAGACAGACAGACAGACAGACAGATAGACAGACAGACAGACAGACACTAATACAGACAGACCGACAGACAGACAGACAGACAGACAGACAGACAGACAGACAGACAGACAGACAGACAGACAGAGGCAGACAGACAGACAGACCTAGAGAAAAGCAGTACAATAGTTTACTCAGTAAAGAAAGCGCAGTGATGAAGAGCAAGCAGGCCAGAAGCCCACAGCCTACAAGACGATAAACTGAGGCATTCAGCTGCACGAGAGCTGGGCTGGCTTCATGCATTGTGCATACAATGTATTAGAATAAACTACACAAGAAATTCAAGCTTTGGAAGCTCCAGCCCAAGAAATAGTTTCTTCCCAACCGAGCGGCTGGGACCCGCAGGCTCAGGCCGTGAGATTCAGACGGTAGCTTGCGGTCATTCATCGCTGGTCTTTATCCATCAATTTGCGCTCTTGAAGCCTCGCTTCCTTTCTTCCTTCCTCCCGAGGCCAGCTCACAAAAGCAGGCTCACGTTGCTGGAAAAATCCCTCCCTCGTTGGTTTCCCTTCGCCTCATCCCATTGTCTGGGGAGATGGGGAGGGGGGCTGAGAGCGCTGGCTCATCAGATGGAGAAGCATTAAGAGGAGAAGAGGCGGAAGCGTGCTGAGGGACTGAATGAATGGTGCGTCAGTGCCACTGGTATATAAAGTGATTAGTAGATGAGCTCCGTCACACTTGGCTCCAACTCAAGCCTCTCTCTCGCCCTCTCTTTCTCTTTGACAAACTTCGCTTTCTCCTAAGCCCCTTCAAGCCGTCCGAAGTCACGCACTGTCCATTAAGCTTGCTTCAAGAACGGGAGAAAAAAGAAAGCTAGGCTCGTTCCTTTAAAACATCTCTTTTTGCCACTTTTCCGTCTCTATGCCTGTCCAGTGACGCGGTGGAAGTGAAAGTGCCTGGACCGCCAGGTGCCTCGGGTAGTCTTGGTAAATTGAATTCCCAAGAAAAGTTTATTTGTGCCTATAACTCAGGGCGCCGGCCGGTGCATTGCTTGGACAAAAGCCACTGATTGCTGGCAGGGCTGCTCACTGAGCAGCTAAGCAAACAGGAGGCGCCTTGTGAAAAATCATCACTGTACAGCGGCATTCCGAGCAGAGTAACCGTTTTTTTCGAATCAAGCAATAAGCGTGTTTGACAAAATCATTTTAGAGGTCATCTCTAGATCCTCTAGACCAGGCGCTGACCGTAATATAGCCCGAGGGAGCTTCAAAGTACTTTCCTGATGACTAGTTTATGACTGCTGTCTGCCTCCTGGTCTGTACGAGTAATCTTGTCTGCCTGTCTTATTTGTCTGCCTGTCTTATTTGTCTGCCTGTCTTATTTGTCTGCCTGTCTTATTTGTCTGCCTGTCTTATTTGTCTGAATGTCCACCAGTCTCAGTGTCCATCAGTCTCAGTGTCCATCAGTCTCAGTGTCCACCAGTCTCAGTGTCCATCAGTCTCAGTGTCCATCAGTCTCAGTGTCCATCAGTCTCAGTGTCCACCAGTCTCAGTGTCCATCAGTCTCAGTGTCCACCAGTCTCAGTGTCCATCAGTCTCAGTGTCCACCAGTCTCAGTGTCCACCAGTCTCAGTGTCCACCAGTCTCAGTGTCCATCAGTCTCAGTGTTTATCAGTCTCAGTGTCCACCAGTCTCAGTGTCCATCAGTCTCAGTGTCCACCAGTCTCAGTGTCCATCAGTCTCAGTGTCCACCAGTCTCAGTGTCCATCAGTCTCAGTGTTTATCAGTCTCAGTGTTTATCAGTCTCACTGTTTATCAGTCTCACTGTTTATCAGTCTCACTGTTTATCAGTCTCACTGTTTATCGGTCTCACTGTTTATCAGTCTCAGTGTTTATCGGTCTCACTGTTTATCAGTCTCAGTGTTTATCAGTCTCAGTGTTTATCGGTCTCACTGTTTATCAGTCTCACTGTTTATCAGTCTCAGTGTTTATCGGTCTCACTGTTTATCAGTCTCAGTGTTTATCAGTCTCAGTGTTTATCAGTCTCACTGTTTATCAGTCTCAGTGTTTATCGGTCTCACTGTTTATCAGTCTCAGTGTTTATCAGTCTCACTGTTTATCAGTCTCAGTGTCCATCAGTCTCAGTGTTTGTCTATCGGAGTGTTTTAGTAGCGGATGTGTTGGCTTCCAGCCTACTTAGTTGCCTTGGTGTCCCAGCACCCGTCTATCCAATTACTGAATGTGCGTGGCGTCTGTGCCCGAGAGAATGCGGAAGCAGCGATAGCAAAGAAAGGGAGGTGTGAGAAAATCAAAAGGAGCCGATGAGGGAAGGCTAATATAGTTTAGTAACGACGCACTTCCTATGTTAAATTTGTCGACAAAGTTGAGACACTCCTTCAGTTAAACTAAGCATTAATCAAACTTTAGCTGAGTTCGCGATCCATTTAATCCGCCTTAAAAGGTTCTTTAAATTTTCCTCACTCTGATTTTGCTATATAGGAGGCTTCCATCATTTCCCGTTGACTTCAGCACGCTGGAGTTCAAGTGCGGCGGTACTTAAAAAAGTACGAGTATACTAGCCTCTCTCTCTCATGGTTCATGATCGTCTCATGCTAAGCGAGGGATCAGGAGGCCCTGGAGGCTGATCGAGGCCACTGCTGAATTCCCGAGATAATTGGCCACTCAGCAATCAAGCTGGCATTAGAGCGGGTGGCCAGAGAGTTTATAAAGTGGCACCGGCCGAGACTGTCTTTTAGTTGGCCAGAATATTAGAGAGGAACGCGTTTTATCAATTCAGTGTCCACTTTATCGAACGGTATGGAGCCATATGGATTGAGAATTTTATCAGATTGCATTGGAGCGGAAATATCGAAATTCAGTCTGAGGCGCATGGATACTGGCTACTGGATAGTCAGTCTGAGGCGCATGGATACTGGCTACTGGATAGTCAGTCTGAGGCGCATGGATACTGGCTACTGGATAGTCAGTCTGAGGCGCATGGATACTGGCTACTGGATAGTCAGTCTGAGGCGCATGGATACTGGCTACTGGATAGTCAGTCTGAGGCGCATGGATACTGGCTACTGGATAGTCAGTCTGAGGCGCATGGATACTGGCTACTGGATAGTCAGTCTGAGGCGCATGGATACTGGCTACTGCATGGTCAATCTGAGTCACACGGAAGCTCAACCTTCTGAGGCGCATGAATAGCCAATCTGAGGCGCATGAATAGCCAATCTGAGGTGCATGAATAGCCAATCTGAGGCGCATGAATAGCCAATCTGAGGCGCATGAATAGCCAATCTGAGGCGCATGAATAGCCAATCTGAGGCGCATGAATAGCCAATCTGAGGCGCATGAACAGCCAATCTGAGGCGCATGAACAGCCAATCTGAGGCGCATGAACAGCCAATCTGAGGCGCATGAATAGCCAATCCGAAGCGCTCTGAGAAATGATTCCTTTTCTCCCAGACTGCTCACAGCAGACAGCGCCAGCCAGTTATTAGTCAACCAGTGGAAAATAACGCAAATAAAACAGTAAGACAGTTTGGCTACAAATCAAATCACAAAGCCAAAAAGCAGCTCCGAGAGAGAAGATTTCGCCTAGTTAGGAAATTGGGATTATCAAGGATCTGGCGGGGAGACGGGGCATGCTGTAAGCTGGGCACTGACTAGCCAGCAATCTGGTCAGAGCTGGTTAATCAGGGCGAGGAACTTGCAGCCCGGAGATGAGCGAGTGAGTGAGTGAGTGAAAGGAGCAAACTCGATTTGCGGTAGGCAAACTTGCCCAGCAACTGGCCAGCCACATTCTAGATACGCCCCAGCCCTATCCCAACAAAAATTTCAGTCCCATGGGGAGACGGCGCCTCTCTGCCTAGATGATGAGGTCCATTGGGATGGAAAAATTCTTGCCGAGGGACCAACTCGGCTTTGAGCTATGAGGCCAGACTCGGGCTCAAGTACAATAGATATTTCACCCAGTTCTGTACATGGCGTTGTGCCACATGGTGATGGCGGTCTCTGGTGCGCCTGCTCACATTGAATTTTTGTCCTCAACCGTTAACTTTCTTATCTGCATCTCCAACTCTCTTTATCTGCATCTCCCCTCTCTTTATCTGCAACTCCAACTCTCTTATCTGCAACTCCAACTCTCTTATCTGCATCTCCAACTCTCTTTATCTGCATCTCCCCTCTCTTATCTGCATCTCCAACTCTCTTTATCTGCATCTCCAACTCTCTTTATCTGCATCTCCAACTCTCTTTATCTGCATCTCCAACTCTCTTTACCTGCATCTCCCCTCTCTTATCTGCATCTCCAACTCTCTTATCTGCATCTCCCCTCTCTTATCTGCATCGCCAACTCTCTTATCTGCATCTCCAACTCTCTTATCTGCATCTCCCCTCTCTTTATCTGCATCTCCCCTCTCTTATCTGCATCTCCAACTCTCTTATCTGCATCGCCAACTCTCTTATCTGCATCTCCCCTCTCTTATCTGCATCTCCCCTCTCTTATCTGCATCTCCCCTCTCTTTATCTGCATCTCCCCTCTCTTATCTGCATCTCCCCTCTCTTATCTGCATCTCCCCTCTCTTATCTGCATCTCCCCTCTCTTTATCTGCATCTCCTCTCTCTTATCTGCATCTCCCCTCTCTTATCTGCATCTCCCCTCTCTTTATCTGCATCTCCAACTCTCTTATCTGCATCTCCAACTCTCTTATCTGCATCGCCAACTCTCTTATCTGCATCTCCAACTCTCTTATCTGCATCTCCCCTCTCTTTATCTGCATCTACCCTCTCTTATCTGCATCTCCAACTCTCTTATCTGCATCGCCAACTCTCTTATCTGCATCTCCAACTCTCTTTATCTGCATCTCCCCTCTCTTATCTGCATCTCCAACTCTCTTATCTGCATCTCCAACTCTCTTTATCTGCATCTACCCTCTCTTATCTGCATCTCCAACTCTCTTATCTGCATCGCCAACTCTCTTATCTGCATCTCCAACTCTCTTTATCTGCATCTCCCCTCTCTTATCTGCATCTCCAACTCTCTTATCTGCATCTCCAACTCTCTTTATCTGCATCTCCCCTCTCTTATCTGCATCTCCCCTCTCTTATCTGCATTTCCCCAAGAAGAGTAAAAATTTAGAGAAGCCTCTACGAACCCCGCCAGAAAGTGATTTGCACTGATCATGAATTTTTAATTAGCTTTCAATCACGCAAGCAAAACCCTGATTGGCTTGTCTCGCTAGAAATCAATTCATGCTTCTAGCTTATATTTCCAATTATTACAGAGACTGAAGCCTGGACAACATGAGAGCAATTTCCTTTGCAGAATTTTATCCAACTTTCGATCGAGATTTTCTGCTTCTGTAGCTCAGTTGTTAGCTGGAGTGCGAAATCCAGTTGCTAAGCGGAAGGGAGGGTCCAGTTGCTAAGCGGAAGGGAGGGTCCAGTTGTTAAGCGGAAGGGAGGGTCCAGTTGTTAAGCGGAAGGGAGGGTCCAGTTGCTAAGCGGAAGGGAGGGTCCAGTTGCTAAGCGGAAGGGAGGGTCCAGTTGCTAAGCGGAAGGGAGGGTCCAGTTGCTAAGCGGAGAGGATGGTCCAGTTGCTAAGCGGAAGGGAGGGTCCAGTTGCTAAGCGGAAGGGAGGGTCCAGTTGCTAAGCGGAGAGGATGGTCCAGTTGCTAAGCGGAAGGGAGGGTCCAGTTGCTAAGCGGAAGGGAGGGTCCAGTTGCTAAGCGGAAGGGAGGGTCCAGTTGCTAAGCGGAGAGGATGGTCCAGTTGCTAAGCGGAAGGGAGGGTCCAGTTGCTAAGCGGAAGGGAGGGTCCAGTTGCTAAGGCAAGCAAATGAATGACTCATAAAAGCACTAAAGCACATGAAGTCAGCCAGTTTATAGAACAGGTTAATAAAACCAAATATAAATGTTTATAGCAGAGCCGGAGCAAACAGGTGCACAATATTATTAAGAGTAGAAAATCCGAATGACAAATACACTGCAAAACAACACAAATAAAGATCTATCAGAGAAAAGAAATAAAAACGGTCAACAACTAACTGGTGGTCTCAGTGGCGAATCAGAGATATTTTAAGAATACATGTACAAGAAGGCAAGGCAAAGTGTCAGCTAGATAGCAACTAACGAAAAATCAATAAATCTATTAAGCTCGTGTAGTGTCGATATAAATGAGTGGCAGTTTTACATCCAACTCTAGCCACAACTATCCAGTCTCTCCTCACCAGCCCATAGATAGATAGATAGTGGTTAGAGTGTCGGACTCACTACTGAAACGTCGGGGGTTCGATTCCCGATCCAACCAGGAACAATTTGTGTCCTTGAGCAAGGAACTTAACTCTGCATTGCTTCAGTTCACCCAGCTGTAAAATGGGTGCCAGCATTAGCTGGGGTAATTGAGGGTGTGTGTGGCGACCCCCCAGTCCTTGGACTGAACAGCCGTACGCAGCCTTCAGATGCGCCGCGCAATAGCTGCGGCTGAGCTGTCGGTTGCACACCTGGCCATTAGGGCCAGGTGTAATCAATTATTATTATTAAAAAATTTTTATATTGCTTTCAAAAGACGAATGTTCAATGAATGTCTATGGTCCAAGTTTGCTTCTGATTCCCTAATGGGCTAGAGAGCTGAGCCACAGACTGCACTAAATTTATGGATTATGAGTGGCGAGAGAGAGATCGGATGTATCCCCCAGTTGCACTGGTGCAGCAGTCTGTGGTTAAATTGTTTATTTCAGGTATTTGCACGGATTTATGCTAGACCGTGAGGCTCCATCCACATCTACCATAGACTACCATAGGCACCCGGTCATAGCACGCAAAATTCACGCCAGGCCAATAATCAATAGCCTGTTGCCAGATCAACCGCTGACAATGCGCTGCTGGTGCGACAGCACCTCGTAATCCGGCACTGCCAGGCTGAACTCCAGGCCGAGCAGGGCCGCCATCTCCTGGGAGAGAATCTCCCGTCTAGACAGTCGGAAGGCGCTCTCCAGCTCCTTGGAGGGGGGGGAATGAATGGCATGCGCTGCATTTGCATTTCAGAATTGAGACTCGTGCGCATCGGAGGGGGGAAGATAAACGACGGGAAAGCGGGCAAACAGATCGATAATTATGGATTCGGTATGGGGGAGTTAGATGGGGGAGATAGATAGATAGATAGATAGATAGACGTTTGAAAAAACCTCTCACGCAGTGGCAGCTCTAACCAAGGTAAGTGAGAAATAAATAAGATAGTCACAAAGGTAAAAAAATATAAGAATTATGGTAAACCGATATTTCGGCCGTGAAATGGCCTTCGTCAGGGTTAGATAGATAGATAGATAGATAGATAGATAGATAGATAGATAGATAGATAGATAGATAGATAGATAGATAGATAGATAGATAGATAGATGATAGATAGATAGATAGATAGATAGATAGATAGACAGATAGATAGATAGATAGATAGATAGATAGATAGATAGATAGACAGATAGATAGATAGATAGATAGACAGATAGATAGATAGATAGATAGTTGGATAGATAGATAGATAGATAGACAGAGAGATAGATAGACAGATAGATAGATAGATAGATGGATAGATAGATAGATAGATAGATAGATAGATAGATAGATAGATAGATAGATAGATAGATAGATAGATAGATAGATAGACAGATAGATAGATAGATAGATAGATAAATAGATAGATAGATAGATAGACAGAGAGATAGATAGATAGATAGATAGACAGATAGATAGATAGATAGATAAATAGATAGATAGATAGATAGATAGATAGATAAATAAATAGATAGATAGATACATAGATGATAGATAGATAGATAGATAGATAGATAGATAGATAGATAGATAGATAGATAGATAGACAGACAGATAGATAGTAGATATTGCTTGCCGCAGCCAATCAAGCTGAATGCACGCACACAAGATCACCGGAAACGATTAAGGCAGCTGGAAAGCCAATGGGCGCGAGAAAGCCAGAGAGATAGATAGATAGATAGATAGATAGATAGATAGATAGATAGAGAGATAGATAGATAGATAGATAGATAGATAGACAGATGGATAGATAGATAGATAGATAGATAGATAGATAGATAGATAGATAGATAGATAGATAGATAGATAGATAGATAGATAGATAGATAGATAGATAGATAGATAGATAGATAGATAGATAGATAGACAGAGAGATAGATAGAGAGATAGATAGATAGATAGATAGATAGATAGATAGATAGATAGATAGATAGATAGACAGAGAGATAGATAGAGAGATAGATAGATAGATAGATAGATAGATAGATAAATAGAGAGATAGATAGATAGATAGATAGATAGATAGATAGATAGATAGATAGATAGATAGATAGATAGATAGATAGATAGATAGATAGATAGATAGATAGATAGAAGCAATGTCCGCACTGACCTGCAGCAACACAGTGAGGTCGGGCCCTTTGATGTCGTTGAGCTTGGCAGAGAGCACCAGAGACACGGCGCACGAGTGCCGCCTGTTGAGCTTGTTAACAAAGCCCTGCGCAGCATAAAGGATGGCCAGACGAGAAGTCAATCAATATTCGCAGGTGAAGCGGAAAATCGGGAGAAAATTACAATTTGAAAAGCGCACCTTTAACGCCAGCTTATCAAAAAATACATATGCCTGAGCTACCGCCCAGGTGTCCAGGCCGGCCTGAAAGGCGAGTGATGATAGAGAGTAAATGAGGGAGGGAGAGGGAGTGAGGGAGAGAGAGTAAGGTAGGAGGTTGAGAGAGTAAGGTAGGAGGGTGAAAGAGTGAGGTAGGAGGGTGAGAGAGTGAGGTAGGAGGGTGAGAGAGTGAGATAGGAGGGTGAGAGAGTAAGGTAGGAGGGTGAAAGAGTGAGGTAGGAGGGTGAGAGAGTAAGGTAGGAGGGTGAGAGAGTGAGGTAGGAGGGTGAAAGAGTGAGGTAGGAGGGTGAGAGAGTAAGGTAGGAGGGTGAGAGAGTGAGGTAAATGCCAAGCCCAGTACGCAGGCAGACAGGGTCAATGCTAAGACAGCCAGTGCCATATGAGGCACTGTGCCGCATCTGGAGTGCCAACATTAGGGTCTGTTCAAGTCAGCGCGCGCTATCAGAAGAGAAGGCTGGAGAACACTCGTAACAGATATCTGAAGAGTCTAGAGGGACGCATCTGACAGGTGGGAAAATTTTAATTGCTAAGGAATTCAAAGAAATCGAATCCGCGACCTCTAGGCGACAAAGCAAAGTACACAGGGCACTGTAGTAGCCCTAGACTCAGACCTTCCTGCTGACGCGAAGAGCCACCGCCTTCAGACTGCGCAATTTGCTCAGCGTGAGCTGCACCTGAGGAAATCTGTCCCTAAATTGCTGGTTCAGGTCGCGCTTTAAATCGCTTGGCCGAACGTAGCTCAGCAAAGAGGTCTGCGGAGGCGAAGGGGCGTTGTGTGGCGCTTCGATCAATGTACATCACAGGGCTGCTCAGCTGGCAAATCTTTCTAATTACAGTGCTCTGATCGCCGCGAGTAATTAAGGCGCGAGTTATTCCCATACAGGAAGCAGAATAGAGTACGTGTAGAACTTACAACTCATGCTGTCATGCATGATCCCAAACCCACACACAAATTATAACCCACACCCACACTCACACTATACCCAAAGCCATACTAGATGTAACTCCCACACCATACAAATACCACACCCACATACTAAATCCCACACTCACACACTAAATCCCACACCCTACCCTAAATCCCACACCCACACACTAAATCCCACACCCACACACTAAACCCCACACCCTACCCTAAATCCAACACTACACCAAATCCCACACCCTACCCTAAATCCCACACTCAGAAACTAAATCCCACACTCACATACTAAATCCCACACTCACACTAAATCCCACACCCATACTAAATTTACCACACACTAAATCCCACACCCTACCCTGAATCCAACACCCTACACTAAATCCCACACCCTACCCTAAATCACACACCAACACACTAAATCCCACACCCTACCCTAAATCCCACACTCACATACTAAATCCCACACTCACACTAAATCCCACACCCATACTAAATTTACCACATACTAAATCCCACACTCACACACTAAATCACATACCCTACCCTAAATCCAATACCCATACACTAAATCCCACAATGCCACACTGGCATGGCAACAAGAACCAGTCTAGCCACTAACCCTGAACGATGAGAAGTTGAGCACAGTCCTGTGCTTGCCGCAGACCAGCTCAGGATTGTCCAACAGATGCGGATGATAAGCCACCAGCGGTGCGGACTCGGAAACTGTTAGGGAATGGGCGAAAATGATTGTCTGCAATCGAGTGTAAGCCAGATTAGCAACCCTTAGTAAGCTTTAAGTTAATCGGGGCAAACTTAGCACAGCAAACAAAGGCTAATTGTAAACATCAGAATGAAATTATTTGTGAAAAAAATCTAATAGAAAAAAGAATAAACATTCGATGAAAACTTCGAGAGAAAGTAATCTTGAGAAACAAATGTTTAAAATAAAATTGAATACAGGCAGTTGAAAATAAATAATAATAAACTTATATTTACAATAAAGTACATTTGTCGATACTGTTTGCTAATTGAAAATCTTACACGCATCGAGTTGGTGATACCGCCTCATGCTGCTCCTGTGCGAGCCTGATTGAATAGTTTTGTGTAAAGTTTAGCAGTGAGTGTACACAGGCACCCGGCTGTAAGTGTACACAGCACTCAGCTGTCAGGCTCTCAGCTGTGAGTGTACACAGGCACCCGGCTGTAAGTGTACACAGCACTCAGCTGTCAGGCTCTCAGCTGTGAGTGTACACAGGCACCCGGCTGTAAGTGTACACAGCACGCAGCTGTGAGTGTACACAGGCACTCAGCTGTCAGGCTCTCAGCTGTCAGGCTCTCAGCTGTCAGGCTCTCAGCTGTCAGGCTCTCAGCTGTCAGGCTCTCAGCTGTTAGTCTCTCAGCTGTGAGTGTACACAGGCACTGTACATGTAGAGTCAACGTCAATGTACATTCCATAAGCTATTCATGAAGTCTAGTAGAGTCGAACTGCTCACCAGAGGCCAATACAGCGGAACCATTTGCCTGCCCGGAGACAGCAGCCAGTTGGCTGTATTCGTCTGCAGATACGAACCGCTTGTAGGGCGTCAGGCCCCCGCTGATGCCGCTGCCGCTGCCGCTGCCGCTGCCGCCACTGCTGACGGACAGCTGGCCGTCTAGGTAGCGACGTCGCAGCGCAGAAGGTTGCAGCAGATGGGCGTAGGAGACGTACTGTGGGATACAGCGTGTTTTTGATGCTGCTAGGGAATTCGAGCTGAAGACTGCGGTGGCGGTGGCTCAGCAATTGAGGATCTGGGAGGCTGGCCCAGCAACTGAGGGATTTGGGAGGCTGGCCTAGCAACTGAGGGTCTGGGAGGCTGACCTAGCAACTGAGGATCTGGGAGGCTGGCCTAGCAACTGAGGATCTGGGAGGCTGGCCTAGCAACTGAGGATCTGGGAGGCTGGCCCAGCAACTGAGTACAACTCTAAGAACAGCAGGAGTCTCCTGAGCACAATGGCAGACCTGTCCCTCATCCAGACGCAGCTGGAAGGTGGGCAGCGAGGCGGTCAGGTCCAGTGTTGGCGAGGTGCTGCCGCTCAGCTGCTGCTGGCTCTGCCGCACTGCATCGGAGGCGGAGGCCGCGTCGCTTCTAAAAGAAGTTAGAAACAGAAAAACTTCAATATGAATTGGGCATAAGAAACGTAGGCTCTTTTTAGGACAATTTTTAGAATTCTGCGCCTTGGTCAAAGGAAAAGAAGAGTCGATACAAAAACAAAGGTGCTTGGCCCGCGTCTAAATTTATCGGTGACGTTAATGCTCAACAGCTGTCGCCTCTCACGCGCAGTCCCTAATCATTGTGCTGTCCGTTTGAGCATGCCAAAGAATAATTATCACCCCAATCTGTGACGATAATTCTCAAAAAGACGGCTTTAAAAAAATAAATTAACTTCCTAAATAGTTTTAGACTCAGAGCTGCTTGCTTTTACTGCAGAAGGATTTGTCCGCGAACTTTTGACACAAACCTCGTAGTTTAGACTAACTAACTAACTGACTAACTAACTAACTAACTAACTAACTGACTAACTAACTGGCTGACTGACTAACTAACTAACTGACTAACTAACTAACTAACTAACTAACTGACTAACTAACTGACTAACTAACTAACTAACTAACTAACTAACTAACTAACTGACTAACTAACTAACTAACTAACTAACTAACTAACTAACTAACTAACTGACTAACTAACTAACTAACTGACTAACTAACTAACTGACTAACTAACTAACTAACTAACTAACTGACTAACTAACTAACTAACTGACTAACTAACTAACTAACTGACTAACTAACTAACTAACTAACTAACTAACTAACTAACTAACTGACTAACTAACTAACTAACTAACTAACTAACTAACTAACTAACCAACTAACTAACTAACTAACTAACTAACTAACTAACTAACTAACTAACTAACTAACTAATTGACTAACTGACTAACTAACTAACTAACTAACTAACTAACTAACTAACTAACTAACTGACTAACTAACTAACTAACTAACTAACTAACTAACTAACTAACTAACTAACTGACTAACTAACTAACTAACTAACTAACTAACTAACTAACTAACTAACTAACTAACTAATTGACTAACTGACTAACTAACTAACTAACTAACTAACTAACTAACTAACTAACTGACTAACTAACTAACTAACTAACTAACTAACTAACTAACTAACTAACTAACTAACTAACTGACTAACTAACTAACTAACTAACTAACTAACTAACTAACTAACTAACTAACTAACTAACTAACTAACTAACTAACTAACTAACTAACTAACCAAGTAGTTAGGTCAGGCATCAAACTACCTGTCCCCTCAGCAACAAACCCAAACCCTACCTGTTAGCAGTGGTCTCCCTGCAATACTTGACCACCGAGAATACGCAGAAAGGTGCTTGACAGCCGGCGGCGAGAATCCAGCTGAAAAATTATTTGTAAAACTTAATCAACAATTTCTCATTGACTTGGATTGACAATAAAGTACATTTGGAACCTTTCGAAATCGCAGACCTTACCGTTCAGCCTGAGGGCGCTCCTTCCTCCCGGCCGAGCAGCAGTGATAGAAGGCTCTGGGCGGTGGCGAGCACTGCGGGAACGGGGCGGACGGCTGCTGCAGAGGCGGCAGCGGCTGTTGCTGGGCAGACGAACCCGATTTCTGGCGCTGTCTGCCAACTGCCAGCGGTGGGGATGGCGGGGAGGGAGAATTGAAATTAATTATACATGTGCTTGATCTAGTAACTGGAGCCCCTAAATAAAAGTCATTGATGGGAAGAGTCATTGGTTCATTGATGCATGGTTAACTGTATCACTAAGTCACGAAGCCTTGGGCCACAATGTTACTGAGTAAGCGGTGGTTGCGTCATCACGAAATTTGGCCTTTGTGTCATTGGTCATTGGATTATGGAATCATTGGATCATAGGGTTATTGGGTCATAGGATAATTGGATCATTGGATCATGGGGTCATGGGTCATTGGTTCATGGGGTCATTGATTCATTGGGTCATTTGGTGATGGAATCATTGGGTCATAGGGTTATTGGGTCATAGGATCATTGGATCATTGGATCATGGGTCATTGGGTCATTGGTTCATGGGGTCATTGATTCATTGGGTCATTTGGTCATGGAATCATTGAGTCACAGGGTGATTGGGTCATTGGGTCATTGAGTAATTGAGTCATTTGGTCATGGAATCATTGAGTCACAGGGTGATTGGATCATTGGGTCATTGAGTAATTGAGTCATTTGGTCATGGAATCATTGAGTAACAGGTTGATTGGATCATTGGGTCATTGAGTCCTTGGATCATTTGGTTATGGAATCATTGAGTCACGGGGTGATTGAATTATTGGGTCATTGAGTAATTGAGTCATTTGGTCATGGAAACATTGAGTCACAGGTTAATTGGATCATGGGTTGATGGGGTTATCGGTCATCAACTCAAATCAGTGATCGGGTCATTCGAACTATTGAGTCAACAAGTGATTGGGTCATAAAGTTAGGGCTCATCAGTAAATTGAATGAGTCATGCATATAAGCCATGGAGCTATTTGGTCATTGAACCGGTCAAATTTTCAACAGTCAATTCTCTTACACTTGAATAGAATTTACATATTGAATTGTACTAGCAATCCAGCCCTCACATGTGAAAAGTTCACCAGAAATTTCATTCACACCAAAAGTTGAAAAAGTAATGACAAAACCATCGCTAAAAAGTAAATGTTGACAGAAAAATGATTGACAAATATTAAACTTTTTGTTTGCAAAATTTTACAACAAAAAGCAATACATAAAAGCATGGAAAAAACTGTTTTCAATTTCTCGAAGGAAAACAACGGATTGAAAAAGTAATGTTGTTGACGCTGAATCAACTCTGATTGTTATGCAGGAACTGGTAAAACAGATTTCCAAGATTTTATTTACATTAAACTCGATACTCACCTTACAGGCTAGAAGGTAAGAGATTGTCTACGTTTCAGACGGGTTTTCGACTATTTTTTATAAACAACATCTACGGCAAACTATAAATTCAAATGGTTAACGAAAACGAAAGTATTATGATAGCAGCGTAATTATCATGTGACAGCTGTGTGACAATCATGTGACAGCTGTGTGACAATCATGTGACAGCTGTGTGACAATCATGTGACAGCTGTGTGACAATCATGAGACAACTGCGTGACAATCATGTGACAGCTGTGTGACAATCATGTGACAACTGCGTGACAATCATGTGACAGCTGCGTGACAATCATGTGACAGCTGTGTGACAATCATGTGACAGCTGTGTGACAATCATGTGACAGCTGTGTGACAATCATGTGACAACTGCGTGACAATCATGTGACAGCTGTGTGACAATCATGTGACAGCTGTGTGACAATCATGTGACAGCTGTGTGACAATCATGTGACAACTGCGTGACAATCATGTGACAGCTGTGTGACAATCATGTGACAGCTGTGTGACAATCATGACAACCTTGCTTCAACTAGCCGGAATTATAAATTTTAGACCTAGTAAAAGGAAACTACAAAGGCTAAAATCAATCATCAGAAAGATGACATACAATTAGTTTCTGACAATGCGCATTGAACTCACAGATGCCTTCGAAACCGCGACTCGACCGGGTTCTTGTCCGTCTGCGACTCGCCAGGCCTGTTTGACTGCAAATACGAATATAAATCAATCGATCTACTCTTATTAGTAGTCTAGTAGGAAAAAATCACAACCGGTTGAGAAACCCAACAATGGCTTTGGTAAATAACATTAGGAAATTACAGGACACCCCACAAGTAGGGCAATTAGGGATATCCACAGTGAGGGATAACTTCAATTAGACACCCCGATTAAGATACCATCAGAACACCCTAATCAGAACACCTTAATTAGAACACCCTAATTAGAAAGCCTAATTACGACACCAAATTAGGACACCAAACTCCGAAACTCGCCTGGCAGCCAGCCCGTCCTCCGGAACGGCGACTTCCGAGCGGCAGGAGATGGCCGACAGCTGCAGCATCAGCCCGGAGCTGGGCGCCTCCGCAGCCGTCGCAGCCGCCACATCCTCTATAGCCAGCACGGAGCTCCGATTCGACGAAGAGGCTCCGGACCGCTGCCGACTACGAGACGTCACTGCGAATCCGGGCACGTCGCCGCCGCCAAGCTCCGGCACGCTGAGAAGGGGGACAGTCAGCACCGCGGGCGGCGGCAGTGGGGGCGGCAGGGACGACGCGTGACCGACGAACGCGGGCGCAGTCGGAGGGGCGGCTGACGCCGAATCGACTGAAAACGACGAAGCGACAGACATTCGGCAGGTTGCAGCGACGGCGGCGGCGGCGGCCGGGGCGGGCAGCGACCGCTCCCTGGTGGCGACGGGCTTGAAGGATAGTGCGATGGGATGGGCATGAAGACACAGAGAATTGCAGTGAACAGACAGACAGACAGACAGACAGACAGACAGACAGACAGACAGACAGACAGAAAGACAGACAGACAGACAGACAGACAGACAGACAGACAGACAGACAGACAGACAGACAGACAGACAGACAGACAGACAGACAGACAGACAGACAGACACTAAGACAGACAGACAGACAGACAGACACTAAGACAGACAGACAGACAGACAGACACTAAGACAGACAGACAGACAGACAGACACTAAGACACTAAGACAGACAGACAGACAGACAGACAGACACTAAGACAGACAGACAGACAGACAGACAGACACTAAGACAGACAGACAGACAGACAGACACTAAGACAGACAGACAGACAGACACTAAGACAGACAGACAGACAGACAGACAGACACTAAGACAGACAGACATACGGACGGACAGACAGACAGACAGACAGACAGACAGACACTAAGACAGACAGACAGACAGACAGACAGACACTAAGACAGACAGACAGACAGACAGACAGACAGACAGACAGACAGACAGACAGACACTAAGACAGACAGACATACGGACGGACAGACAGACAGACAGACAGACAGACAGACACTAAGACAGACAGACAGACAGACAGACAGACACTAAGACAGACAGACAGACAGACAGACAGACAGACACTAAGACAGACAGACATACGGACGGACAGACAGACAGACAGACAGACAGACAGACACTAAGACAGACAGACAGACAGACAGACAGACACTAAGACAGACAGACAGACACTAAGACAGACAGACAGACAGACAGACAGACACTAAGACAGACAGACATACGGACGGACAGACAGACAGACAGACAGACAGACAGACACTAAGACAGACAGACAGACAGACAGACAGACACTAAGACAGACAGACAGACAGACAGACAGACAGACAGAGCGGGCACCTGAGCGGGCACCGCAGTGGAGCCGCCGTCCCCACCGAGAGCAGCGGCCTCATTGCCAGCCAAGTAGACGCCGTCCAACGAGATGTTGCTGAGGAAGTTCAGAGCCGCGATGCGTCTTCGGGCTTTTGACTTGGCCGCCGTTCGGCTCCGCTTCGAGGGGATCGGCAGAGCGTCGCCGAGATGCCGCCCGACGCCGACCGAACGGTCGGTAGAGGCGGCCTGCGCGGCGGCAGCCCAAACGGCGGCCGCTTCAACAGCGGGCGGCACCTCCTTTGACGACGCCGGCTTCAGCTGAAGTGAAAAGGGGCCGGAGTTGGCGCTGATGCATCAGAGGATAGAGTGGGAGATGAGGAGATAGAGTGGGAGATGGGGGATAGAATGGGTGATGAGGGGATAGAGTGGGAGATGAGGGGATAGAATGCGAGATGAGGGGATAGAGTGGGAGATGAGGAGATAGAGTGGGAGATGAGGAGATAGAGTGGGAGATGGGGGATGGAATGGGAGATGAGGGGATAGATCAGTGGGAGATGAGGGGATATGGGAGATGAGGGATAGAATGGGAGATGAGGGGATAGAGTGGGAGATGGGGGATGGAATGGGAGATGAGGGGATAGATCACTGGGATATGAAGGGATAGAATGGGAGATGAGGGGATAGAATGGGAGATGAGGGGATAGAATGGGAGATGAGGGGATAGAATGGGAGATGAGGGGATAGAATGGGAGATGAGGGGATAGAATGGGAGATGAGGGGATAGAATGGGAGATGAGGGGATAGAGTGGGAGATGGGGGATGGAATGGGAGATGAGGGGATAGAATGGGAGATGAGGGGATAGAATGGGAGATGAGGGGATAGAATGGGAGATGAGGGGATAGAATGGGAGATGAGGGGATAGAATGGGAGATGAGGGGATAGAATGGGAGATGAGGGGATAGAATGGGAGATGAGGGGATAGAATGGGAGATGAGGGGATAGAATGGGAGATATATAGAAGGACACGAATTTAGCTGAGATAGGGTCAAATAAAAGGAAAGATTCTCGTTATAGAAAACAGCAAAGCAAAAAGGAGGAAGACCAATAAGCTTTATTACAACCGAAAGTTAAAAGTCCTGCTTTCAAAAGAAAGACAGAAATGAATTGCTTGAAATTAATTAGCTTCAAAAAAGCATGCAGAGCAAAACTGGGTGGCCCCGCTTTGAAGTAACAGTAAAAAGAGCGAAACACTGACTGAGATGGAAAACATATAAGTACATGTACTTATATCTATTGGGGAAAATGCAACTACAAATCAAAATCTGACTCGTTGAGCAGTTCGTCGATGCTGAACAGTTGAGCCGCACTGGCCTCGGCGGGAGCATCTAAAGCGGATTTGGGGGCGGATTCGGGAGCGGATTTGGGGCGGATTCGGGAGCGGATTTGGGGGCGGATTCGGGAGCGGATTTAGGGGCGGATTTGGGGGCGGTTTTTCGCGGATCTTGGGAGCATTCAAAAGCCCTCAACTTGGCCATTGTGCCCTGAGCAAGCGGACGGCTTGAAAGACCACCGCCGCCGCCGCCTGCAGAAGCCGTTGACGAAGACGTCGTTGGCACAGCAGACAGCCGCTTGAACGCAAACCTCTGACTCGGCTGCTGACTATTGGTGATGGCGGCAGCTGGTGATGGCGGCGGCAGCATCGGAGCGCCTGAGAGCCTGCCAGAGTTCTCCGGCTGAGTCTGGTTGGTATCCATGGCAACGACAGCCGCTGTTTTTCCGCCGACGGCCTCCTTCGGCGTCTCCAGGTTGTCAATAATGTCGGGAATGTTAAAATCGTCAATGGAAAATATTGGACAAAACGCGTTGGAAGCCTTCAAACCGGAAGTGGCCGGACCGGAAGTGGCCGAACCGGAAGTACCCAGACCGGAAGTAGCCGGGCCGGAAGTAGCCCGACCGGAAGTGGCCGGAACGGAAGTGGCCGGAGGATTGAAAACTCGGTCGCTATTCTGCCCAGCCTGAAACCAGTCAGTCTGAATGTCGAACTGCAATGCGGCGCTAGACGCTGAAGAAATCGATTGAACGAGAGTATTGGCGACATTGTCAACTGCTAGCGACGACTTGGCGTTTTCCCATTTTCGCTTGTCGTTGTCCTCGTCATTGTTGTCGACGTCATCGACAATCGTGCGGCGACGCTTTGCCGGCGAAGCCGACGATGCCGAGGAGGCCAGGCGCGACTTCTCGCCGGCGCGGAACTCTTGACGCGACAGCGCCAGAACCGGCCGACCGCCCGGCGGAGACAAATTTATCACCGACGCAGCATCGATAGCGTCACCGATCATAGTTCCAACTTCTCCGTCGACGGCGGACGCCAGCAGACGGTGCAGCCCGAGTGCGGCCAGCAGCTGGCGGGCCTCCTGAGCAAACTCGGCATCCGGCTGCTCCGGGAAGCCGGCTAGCGGCCCGACACCCACGCCGCCGCCTCTGCCATTTCCTGGAACCAGAGCGGCGCCGACCATGGAGGCTTCAACAACCGAGACGGCCATGAGCGCGTCCAGCAGGCTGACAGTCGGCCTGAGCATCAGCCTGGCGTGAGCTTCGGCCAGCCGGATGCAGCTCTCCAATAGGCGCGTGGTTGTCCGCGCGGCGCTACGATCGGCGCCAAGTTGATCCGGCGTCGTGGCCGCCCGCTGGCGCTGATAGTAAGCGGTCAGTACGGCGCCGGCCTCGGCTCCGATGGTCGGGTTGATGCTGCGAGCGTACGCAAAGTAGGCCTGCAGGCGCTCCAGGTTCCACACTGGCTGCCGCCGCTGCTGCTGCTGGGGTTCACTCGCTGCCGGCGCCAATGTCGGCGCGTTCTCCTTGTCGTTGGCCGGCGACTCGTTCGAGTCCTCGGAATCTTCGGGTCGTCGCTGGAGCGGTGAAATAAGAGAAGTTGAAGATTCCAAAATCTCAAACAGCTTTTCAATTTCTATCTAGTAGCGCAATAGCAATCTCAAGTCCCCATCCCGTGTCTAATCCCAATCAACAACAATTATCCCAATCAAATCCCTATAAAAGAACGGGGCGCACCGCTCGATAAGGGCCTTGAGCACGTGCTCAGACACGGCGGCATCCCAGGCCGGGTCGCCCCTATCCAGCATGACCAGCACGAGGTCGAAGCGGCTGAGCAGCGGGCTGGCCAGGTTGGTGTTGACGCTGAGGCTCTGGCCGGTGTCCAGCTTGCCGTGCGGGTTGGTGGCGGCCAGCACGGAGCAGCGGGTGTTGAGCTTGCACACCAGGCCGGCCTTGGCCACGGACAGGGTCTGCTGCTCCATGGCCTCGTGAATGCAGGTCCGGTCCCGCTCGCCAACGGAGTTGAACTCGTCAATGCAGCAGACTCCGCCGTCGGCCAGCACGAGAGCTCCGGCCTCCAGGGCCCACTGGCCGCCTTCGCGAACTGCGGCGGCGGTCAGGCCGGCGGCGCTGCTGCCGACTCCGGTGGTGAGCACCGAGCGGCTGGCGAGGCGGCTGGCAAAGCGCAGGAACTGCGACTTGCCGGTGCCCGGATCGCCAATTAGCAGCAGGTGCGGCTGGCCGCGGGTCCGGTGCCCGCTCTCGGTGGACTTCTGGACACCGCCGGCCAGGGTGAGGGCGACGGCCAGTTTGGCCAGACGGAGGCCGCACAGCTGCGGGCAGATGCCGGCCAGGATTCGATCCCGGGCCAGCAGCGGCTGGTCGCCTGTAGTGGGGAAGGGGAAGTTAGGAACCACACGTAGTTGACAGGTATGCGAATTGTGACAGCAGGGAATTGTGACAGCAGGGAATTGTGACAGCAGGGAATTGTGACAGCAGGGAATTGTGACAGTAGGGAATTGTGACAGTAGGGAATTGGAGTGACAGCTTGGAGAATCAGAGCAGGTGACAGCAGGGGAATCAGAGCAGGTGACAGCAGGGGGAATCAAAGCAGGTGACCGCATGGGGAATCAGAGCAGGTGACATCATAGGGAATCAGAGCAGGTGACATCATGAGGAATCAGAGCAGGTGACATCATGGGGAATCAGAACAGGTGACAGCATGGGGAATCAGAGCAGGTGACAGCAGGGGGAATCAGAACAGGTGACAACAGGGGAATCAGAGCAGGTGACAGCAGGGGGAATCAGAGCAGGTGACAGCAGGGAAATCAGAACAGGTGACAACAGGGGGGAATCAGAGCAGGTGACAGCAGGGGGAATCAGAGCAGGTGACAGCAGGGAAATCAGAACAGGTGACAGCAGGGGGAATCAGAACAGGTGACAGCAGGGGAATCAGAGCAGGTGACAGCATGGGGAATCAGAGCAGGTGACCGCATGGGGAATCAGAGCAGGTGACAGCATGGGGAATCAGAGCAGGTGACCGCATGGGGAATCAGAGCAGGTGACAGCATGGGAATAAGAGCAGGTGACCGCATGGGAATCAGGCAGGTGACCGCATGGGGAATCAGAGCAGCAGCCCCCTGCAGCCCAGGCTGACCAGCGGAGGCCCAGTAGTCGTGGAACTCCTTGCGCCTCTCGTTGGTGACCAGCTGGCAGCTGCGCTGGGCGCCAAGGCTCTCCTCCAGCGCGCAGCAGCGCAGCACGAGGTCGCACTCGCGCCGGCTGGCCGGGCAGCAGCGTCTGCCAGCGGCGCAGCACAACGCCGACACCTGGACGTCCTCGCCTGGCTGACAGGCGTCGACAAGGTCGTGCTCGAGACACACCTGCCGGGATTTGGGGTTTGAGATGGCTTTCGGGTCGAATGCTGCCATTTAAGAGAGTTGTACACATGCTCATATTCCTATATGATCCCAAATGATAATCCGATCCCATTTTATTCCAAATCCGTAACATCCTAATCCCTGCTTAATCTCAGGTTTCTCCTCAAGCCAAAAGTCCCTACTTAACTTTTAAATCCCCGCTTAACTCTAAAATCACTACTCAACCCTAAAATCCCTACTCAATCGCTTAAAATATCTCTCAACCCAAAATCCCAACTTGTCTTACAATCCCTACTCAACCTCTAAAATCTCCTACTCAACCCAAAATCCCTACTCAACCCTAAAATCCCCACTTCAACCCTAAAATCCTGCTCAACCC